>VZRX01011050.1:142274-297855 GCA_013398075.1 Notiomystis cincta
AGGGCGGGGCTCCGGAAGGCCGAGCCGGGGAGCGGGACTGGGCTGTGTCCCAGCCCCCACCAGCTCCACCTCCCGCAGTGTCTCTGTCCCTCCCTGAGGAACCCCCAGACAGGGAGGTGCTGCACCCACATGCCCGCTGGGCTCAGCCATTTTCTATTGTTTCTCCCTAAGTACTGATTTATTAGCATTTCTAAGGAGGAAAAAATTTCTCTAAAAAAACATCAACACCCTCACTGTTGGCTCAAAGTTACTGCCCTCTAGGCTTTAGCAGCAGGGCTGCTCCTGCAACTCCTCCCTGGCTTGTGTGGGTCCAAATGAGCCAGGCTAACTAACTGAATTCGATCTTTGCTAGCACAGCTGGGTGTCAGTGAGTCAGATTAGGGAGAGTTCATACAGCCCCACTGAAAGGTCTGCAGAGGCACTGTGCTCCAGCAGAGGCAGGGACCAGGCAGCTGGAGTGCTCTAAGGGCAGGAATCCACTGAGATGGCAACGACCTGGGAACAAGGAACATGTCCATTGATTCTCCATGCAATTCCTCCAGAGGAATCATCATGATTCAGTGGAGCACTAAAGCAAGTATTTGCCAGTCTCTAAAATGAATGGGATGGAAGCTGAGTGAGCCTAGGACGTAAGTTCTGTTGCTTTTAACAGAACAGCATTTCATCCCTTGTATATAAGTACTTTTCACAAGGGGCCTTGGGACCCTCCAGCTGCTCAAAGATAAGTACACGAGCAAGCACTTTTGGCTAATCAAGGACTGAATCCATCTTGCAATGAGAAGTGTCGGCCTCTGTGACACCACTGCATCCCTTCTGCTCCTACATGGGCGAGGTTGTCAACGTGCCAAATACAAAACTTAAAAGGAATGGAAATCAAAACTGCCCTCGTACATCTGCACCACCAAATCCACCTCAGGGGCATATAGCACCCCAGGTACTACTATATTTAGGCATCTCATGTATTTATCCTCAGAGCTACTCCATGGGATGAGGAAGTGCAGCTAATCCTGCAGTTCTCACAGCTCAGTGGGGATGAATGGTGCACGGAGCCACACAACTAGTTCACCATCAGGCCTCACTCTCTCATGGCTCATTCTCATGCTCCCATGCTCAAGGCCATGCTCCCTCTCACTAAATGTTTTGCAGAAAATGTATTGCCTTTTGTGCATCATATTTTAACTTCATGAAAAGAGATCTGACTACCACATTCAAACCCACCCTAGAAATCTCTACTATTGCCAAAAAGCACTACGAAGAGTTTTTACAAAGCTCTTCTTATGAGAGAGACAAAAGATGGCTATGATAGATAAAAGAGGAAAATGTTGCTGGAGTAGCATTATAGGAGGTCAAAACTTGACACTGATGGTGAGGGGTTGGGCAACAGAAGGGGATGGGCTTCAGAGAGGACTTTCCCAGCTCCAAAGCAAAAGGAAGTGGTGGTTGTTGTACATTGCTGGAATGGGCTGTTAGATTTAGTACAGCATTTAGCAACATCTGGTGCTGTTTTATGCCAGAGCTGCTCGGGTACTACCTCTCTGTAAATATGACTTTAAACTCAATCTCATAAAGTCTTTTAAAAATCTGAGGTACAAGTGAAGAGTTTTGCAAGAGCAAAAGTGAAGCTAACTGGAGCATTATGCACTCCTATAGCTGAAAGCTTAATAAATAAAAATGGAAAAGTCAGGAAAAAATCTTAGGAAGTTCCTATTTTACTCCTCTGTCTTTGTAACTCTGTGGCATCTTGCCCTGTTTATTCCAGCTCTGACACAGGTTTAAGGATCTCTACTGAAAGAAATTCTGCAACCTCAATGAGCAGTTTCTCCCATTTCATTACAGTCCTGGTTAGAAAGGATACCTGAAGTCAAGACTGTTTCTATTCAACTCCTTCACCACAGATGCAGCAGAGCATTCTTGTGCCCTGTAACAACGTATCTGAGGATGGTGTTAAATCCATTCTCAGCCTTTTCTTCTTTAGATTAAACAGTCCTACATTTTAAAATCTTTCTTCCAAAGTCACCTTTTGCTCACCCCTTTCCTTCTCTATATTGGGTTTTTTTGGTTATGTTTCCAAGTTACCTCCTCTGTCCCTACCCAAGGCTATACATAGCATTTCAGCCAAGACATCAGTTCTGAGAAAAGATAGAAGATTAATTTGTAGCAGAAAAAACAGGATTTTGGTAAAAATTGTACTGAAGACTTACCTGCCACTTGCCATGTCATCCATTGCACTGCACTGAGGCAGACTTTTACAGGATTTTATGATAAATACTTTTGTTTTGATCATAAACCACTGTAATTGCAATGCAAAAAATTCTCTGTCTTCCCTATAATCTCCTCTATCAGGTAGAAGAGTGTCAAAACCTTGCTAAAGTCAAGGTGTGTATTACCTACAGATTCCTATTACCCACAAGGCCCATTACACAGCCGGGAAAGAAAATAAGGCTCATTTGACATAGTATGATACATAAATATTGATTTCCAGATGCTTTACTTCTTACAGAATTTTTCTGAGGATTGAAGTTAATTTGACTTCTTCAGTAACTCAATTCCCCCTTTTGCTTAAAAAAAAAGCACAATATTGTGCTTTTCTAGCTATCTAGTTCTTCATTCCCTCTCCACGGGCTCCCAGGAAGACTACTAATGACTCTGAGAGAGCTTCAGAGAGTCCTCTAAGTATCCCATACAAAATTCATCAGACTCAAAGGATTTTTTTAAAAAATGAAGTTAAATGAATATCCTTTACCTATTCTTGCCCTTTTCCGGGGGAAAGTCTTTTTTTGTTTCTGATTTTAATCATGCCGGCTGCATGCTCACAACTGACCTTGCAATTGATGAGGATGCTGGAACCTCACTTCATACACAGATGTTCTCAGCATCCTTTTTGCAACTTTTTTGCCTTGTAGTTGTTCAGTTGACACTGCTCTTGGCTTACCTCTTACTCCTAAAGCACATGAAGAATTATTTCTTCTTACCCTTGGTGCTGCTGCCTGATAGTGGTTCAATCCATGTTCCAGCTTTTCTTGTTCTGTCCTTACGTGCTCCTGGTAAACTTTACAGTATCTGAGCATGGCTTCTTCCTTCTGTCCACTCCTGGTAGTCAGTCTGTCTCCTACTGCAGGGACTTTCCAGCACTGTCAAATCCCCCTTCCTACCACTGAAAGCTGCTCTCTCTTGATCAGTTCCGTGGCCAGTTGCTGTGGCCCTCCCACTCTGTAAGTACCTGAGGTCTTTTCCTCTATAATTATTATCTATAAATTTTTTCAGGTGGTTTTAGTCTTCTCTACATGCCAGGCTTCCAGCAAGTAAATGGATCCAAGCTGAGGCAACACCTCTCCTGTTTTCTCCTTTCCTGCTCTTCCTTTCATATTACTATTCAAGTCATGCCAATTATCCCACCAAGACTCTGTTATGCCAATTAAGTCATAATTTTGATCTTGTATTAAGACTTCCAGCTCCACCTGTTTACGCCAAATATTTCTTCCATTAGTATACAGACTTCTAAAATATTCAGTGGACTGATTCACTACTCCCCATGTCTCTCCTGTGACCCTATTTGAATACCAACATCACTGAAATTTTAGGTCCCTATCAGGCTGCTCTTGTTTATGATAACTTTTTTTTTCCTAGTCAAGCCTGCCCTCAATCCTACTTTAAAGCTCTTCTAACTAGGTTAGCAGTTTGCTGGATCAACAGTGTGGAGCCAGTGCAGCAGGAAAACCTGAACACCTTCCAGTAGCATCTCAAGCTATGGCAGGCAGCACCCCTTCCTCCCCACACCAGCTTCCCTGAGACAGCAAACAGCAAACCTCCTCTCTTCCCATCAGAAGAGGGTCATCAACTTTCTCAGCTATTCCTTATTTTGGAGGAGGGCTCGCTGCAAATCTCATATCTGGGGTTGGGCACATGTCTTCCTTAGCACTAGTATTTAAATATTGTTTGCTCCCTGGATGACATGCCTGTTCTTGATTCCCATATCTGCCTCAGGAGGGAGCCAAGTGCATCCCCACCTGTGAGGAAGCTGTTTCCTTCTCCGCTGATTGTGCTGCTCCCTATTCTAGGCTAGGCAAGCCAGTCTCTTTGTGCTTAGTTAGAGGTGTCCTCACACACTGTGTCCTCGGGCCCTCCTGACTCCTTTCCCTGAGACTCCTTGGCTTGCTACCAAAGACAGCCATAGATACTGGCACCTCTCCTGCCTTCCCCACTGGAAGGGAGAGAGAGGCCTCATTCCTTGTAAATCCAACCCAGTGCAGGGTCTGAGTCACCCAGGATCACCATTCCCCACCTGAGTTGCACCTCCCTGGTGAGACCAAAGTCAAAGCTTGTCACAATGTACAGGTGCAGCCAGACTGATCTCACTCCACCCTTAAACTGAGAGGTAGAGAGCTGCTCTTCTCTGGGAACAGGCTGGATGCTCCAGGGGGTATCTTCTGTTCATGGCCAACAGCATCAGCCTGGGCACAAACACACGATGAGATAGCTTCAGCCAGTCCTTTAAATATCCTATACAAAATTCATCATACCCAGAGGACTTGAAAACACCAGAGAAGGGAGCCTTACAGCTTTCACCTCACAGCTAGCTCATCAAGCAGACCTGCTTGGAGTCCAGGCAATGCGAGTGCATGTCCCACTGCTTCTCTTCAGGCAGGCATGTTTAAAAAATACTCTTCTGCCTCATTTTTGTTAATGTAGAAGATGATAGTCCTGTCACTGCAGCTAGTCATGTGATATTTTTTCCCTCCAACTATGTTATGTTCTAATGGAGGAACATTTTGTTTAGCATGTGAAATGGTAAATATCTCAAATCATAGGAAAACATACAATAGTTGCATTTTGTTATAAACAATGAGTACCCACTAGGAAAACACTAGAAGAATGAAACCCTCTCCCTTTTCCTGTTGACTACATGTGCTTTGCTTGCAGGCAAAATGGCATTTCCCTCCAAGACCTGAATCACCATTCTTTCCCAGCACTTGCTATCGACATAACTTCCCAGGTTATTGTTATTCCTATTATTGATTATTACTGCCAATTCACGTAAAGCTTATACCAACATGCAGCTCCTCCAAAGACAGTGCAAATGTGCTCACAAGAAACCTGATCACTCATTCACAAAGGTAGGGAAAGGTGTGAAGAACTAGCAATAATAAATGTGGTACCAATTGTATTAGAACTATTATAGTCTATGCACCTGTTTATCTGAATATGCTATTTCATACAGAATGGGGAATTTTGAACATTGTAGTTACCGCTGAATCTGAGTTGGACAGATCAAAGTGATAATTATCATGTTCTAGAAATCCTTATTTTTGATGATGAGGTTTTTTAAGCCTATAACACACAGCTCCAATTGCAAAAGCTTAAAATTGCCTCTTCAGTAGAAGCAGGGCTTTGATTTCATCTAATTTGACCCTTCCACCGCACTTATAAGTGCACTCCAGTGTGGCTAGAGATAAAAACTTTGAAATTTAAATGTGCAACTTGCAGCTGAGGTTGAATTTGCGAGCTAGGACACAGAGTACCTTTTGATGAGCAGCAGTTTTCATTACAGCTGTCAGAAAATACCTCCCCATTAGGAAGCGATGAGTACATTTAATTCAAGTCCAACCCTTCCAACATCATCACTTACAGACACTCTTCTGCTCTGTGAGTGAGGTTCTAATAATACACTGAGCCATGTGGGACACACCAGGGTGATTAATGCTTGGATGTGAACATGCACTGCACAGAGTATATATTTCCCCCTTAAATGAATATATCTGGTTTTCATTGATATTGAGGTAGATTTGCTCTGTACTTGCTCACATGAGGAAGCCTAGAACTGTGGGATCTATCATTCAGTAATAGCTCCTGATAACACTAACACTTGGAACATGGCAAAGTAAAAAATGTGAATTCATATTCACTTTTAATAAACTGGGGTAATTAGTCAGTTGAAATGCAATAGAAAGTGACAGCCTGTGACACATAAAAGACTGCAGACTGACAAAGACAGAGCTATTCTTCATTGCACTAACATCCGTTTCTTCATCAACATTGAATTTTTTCAGTCTCTTGGCATTTCAATTACATTATAAAATGAAGGGCTAAAATCCTGTCTCTGCATTTTTTCCTCTCCTCTTCGAAACTAAAGAAAAGAGAATAGAAGAGAAAAACCCTCTCCTCAATTTGCTTCTGTATCCCCTGAAATGATGTCAGTGGGCCACGGCATCTGCAGTACCTGTGGCGCATGCAGGAAAAGGTGTTCAAGCCTTGACTTCGAGGTGCTGCTGGGACTGAGAAATCCCACCTAAAGAAACTGCCTGGATGACAGCGAAAATGGGGCAAATTAGGTAAAATTCCCAGCAAAAATTCTTTATGACTAAAACAAATGTAACCATGAAACTCAAGATGCTTTAGACACTCCTTTGCTTTTTGCTGGCATCATCAGTGTTTCCCTCTGCATCCCCAGTGCCCAGCACCTTAGGAGTCACTAATGGGCCAGTTGGGAACTCCTTTCTGACAGAAGGGGATGCCACATTTCCACCTCAGCTGCTTCCCCTTTCCCCTGTGCTTCCATCCATTGTTGGGATGCTGTGAGCCGGGGTTGGCAGTGACCTCACCCACCAGGGATGCCGTCTCATGATACTCCAGCAGAGCAGGGCCACATTCCCATTCACCTCTTGAGAGCAGCAGTGATTTCGATGGCTCTGCCCAAAATATTCCTGGTTCTTAGTTCCCTCTTTTACATAATGATTTTTGTTAAGGTCCTCATCTGGGGACATGAATGGTGTTGTCTTTTAAATGGATATGATAAGCAGCTACACTTGTGTCAATTCAGCATTTGATGTGGTTAAGCCTATATAGAGGGAAGCAATATCTTTTATTGGATCACCTGGGACAACAGCCAGAAACAGACCAGATTCCAGGCACAGGAGTCCTTCCTCAGGGCTGAAACAGCCTCTCTCAGCACCTTGGGTCAGCCTAGTGGCCAGAGCACTGCTACTCTTCCCACTTTTCAGGTCCTCCGGAAATCATACCATAGGCCTTCAGCAGAGGAAAAGAATTGAGCAGAAATAATTTTTACATAAAGAACAAATGACATTTAAATCCTCTTTTTAAGTGACATATGGGCATTTTGCTTTGCAAAGCCTCAGCTTGTAGACTGGTGAAAGATCAATGACTTACCTCCCAGGCATGCTATTTTGCTAATTTTTGTATATTGTTTTGAGAGGCTCAGATGGAAGGCACCAAGGTTGAGCTGTATAATTTTCTCAGAAGCCTCATGGTCTCATTTGGTTCATTCAGATGTCAAAGTAGCTTTTAATTTCTCAGTTGTGGGGCTCAAGTCTTAAAATACACCAGCAGCCAGAAGGTCCCCTTTAAGTACCTGAATGAAAGGGTCAGGTTTTCAACTGTTTCTAGTCTCCTGCAGTTCCTATTGTTTTAATAGAGTTGTGCTGTTCAAAAAACTTAGCTCCCAGCTGTAGGCATGAGTACTTCTGCTGCTAATACTTCACAGCACAGTCACTACTTCTATCACCTCAGTGAAAAATGGATCTAGAGGGGATTTGTAGTCTAACTAGCATCCATGGAAAAGTGGTGATGATCTGAACTGCCTCCACTGGCTACCTTTGAGTGCTATTTTCAGTGAAAAAGAAGTGATCTTTGCAGAAGTGAAATAAGCAACCATATATTTTGAATAGGTTTTACAAGTCTCAGAGAGAGTAAAAGGCAAAAATATGTTAACAGCATTATTTGAATTATTAATCTGCGAACAGTTTTAATAGCAAGTATTGACCTGAGGTGTTCCTCTCATCCTTCCATCTGTCCCTGAGGTTCTCTGCAAAAGGTGCAACCTGAGCACTGTGACAGGTTGCTGAAAGCACCTCTTGTCTTTTCTGCTCTCTAGATGGACTTCTTATGTCTGATATCTTCTTCCTATTGATAGTAAAGTGTGTTTTGCTAACTGGGTAAACCAAAATTCTGAATGTTAAGCAGTCAGGGATATGAACTTGAACCTACACTTATAAATTTGAAATTCATTGCCTAGAAATGTGGGGTTTTTTTTAGTAAAATTTACCTGTATGAATTAATCTTTCAAAAGAGTCATGAAGAGATTGGATCTGAAGTGCAGGCCACTCCCTCAAGTGGTATGAAGTACTGACTTGGGCATCAACACTGGTGAAACTAAATCATTTTGCACCAGCTGAGGGCTCTGCATCAGGTTTTTTTTTAACTTTTCACAGATAAGGGCTTTATTCTCACCTTGTTCAGCCAGCAATACTCATGGTCAGACATAGAGTGTTCCTCTGCCGCTATAGAAGTGAGATAAATGTGCAGATGAGGATGAAGTGTTAATCATAGTTTACTTTTAACCCTTAGATTTTGTTCATTACCTCTTGAGTTACTCGTTCTAGCAAATCACCTTGGCTCTGGCAGAAAATACAGGGGAAATAAACTGGAGCCTGTTTTCACCTTAAGCGGCCAAGTGGTTAAAGGCTGGCATGTAAACAGCTCTGCTGCACCTATGCGGTATTATGGAGTCCAGTGGGATTCAGCTTTAATCTTGAGAGGGAGTGTGAGGGGTTTGTTTTTCACAGGGGCTTTAGCCTACAGTTAAGTGCAAACACCTGCTGAAGTACTGGTAATTAGTAGGTAATTAGTAGCTAATGTTCTTAGAATTTAAAAAGAAAAGCTTACATAAGTAATTACTTACTATTTCTTATAATGTGCTGCTTTTCCTGAGATTTCATATCCCCAGAACATTTGCCAAGTTCCTAGGTTCCTCAACATACTAAATTGTTTATTAATTACACACGTATATTGCTTGTAGAAAAAATAAAATGCATTAAAACGCTGGAAACAGGAGTGAGTTATCTTTTAAATTACAGCACAAGACTCATTGGAAATGACAGAATTCACAAAGGATAACAGCTTTAGGAGGAACATTAATTTGGGGCTGGGGGAGGAGGACAGTGGTGGCTGGAGCAGTGAAAGCAACAGCTGGGTAGCCCTGAGTGAGTTTCTTTTGCTTGGGTAAGGGATACAGAGACACGAAGTGAGAAGCAGCCTTTCTGGTGGGTGTTTTGCTCAGGCCAGTAAATGTATAGCACAGCTGTGGACCCCCAACTGGATTCGTGCTTTCCCAGCTCTATTCACACATTTCAGGTGTGCTACAAGTTAGGGGCTTCTCTGACTCCACAGCAAAGTGGTTTTCATTGTATTTCCCTCTTGCAGAAGGATCACTTCTGGATCAATGGAAGAGCTAAAACATCTGCCTTGTCAAACTCTTTCTGCAGTACTCACCATTTTCATACATGAGAACTCTTTAGGCAAAGCTTTTACATGCTTTAGACGAGGACTCAGAGATGATGCAGCTATTGAGGCTGTGATAGCACTTAGCAGCTGCCAGCCTTGCTCTTGCAGTGTATGGGACATGCTTTATACAGAGGCAGAAGAGCAGAGTGCCTGCTGAGTTCCCAGCTGGAACCAGGTAATGCTCACCCTGTGTCCTGGTATAGGGCCCTGCTTGCAGCTCAGCATGAGCCCTGTCCTCTGTGGCAGTGGGGTACACACACCTTGTCCTCTCTGGTGATGGCTCTCCTTCGAGGTGCAGCCCAGGCCAAAGCAGCTTTAGTAACAGCAAGGACCATGCAAAGGCAGATGGGGTTCTACAGAGTAGTCCTTGCAGGGAAGAGGTTGAATGTCACCCTCCAAGCTCCTGCACTGGGGGGACACAAAAGCCTTGAGATCTGCTATCTTCCCTGAAGTTGTGCTGTGCAGCAAGGCCAAGGGGACAGCACAGCTCTCTCAGGATCTTCTCATGTAGGAAAAGGACTTCTGGAAGAGCTGACATGGGAAAACCTCCCTGTCTCTCAAGGAATTTCATCAATTTGGAGGAGCAGCCTTCCAGACAATGGCCCTGGTGATGGAGGGGAGTGATCCTGGAGATAATTTCCATTATCCTTTTTTACCCTACTTCAATTAAGACTTCCTAAACTAAGAGGTTGTGGAGCAGTCTGGACATGGCTGTGATATTTTAACAGAATGGTGATTCAATTGAAAATGAAATCACTCTTTAAAGATAAATCATGAGCTGAAGTCCTCCTTTTATTGTTACTATTCACAGTTATTTTGTTTTTTTAGCTTGGCAGTGAATAAGAAAAAACAAACAAACATTCACAAATTGGACTAATTGAGATGAAAGCTGCTGGTAGGCACCAACTTAGCATACAGCTTGGGCTTCCTCAGGGTTTTAGGTCCTGCAGCATTCTCATTATTCTTTTCCAATCAATTAAGCTGAATGCAAATGGCAAAAAGTGAAATTAAAAGGAAAAACAAAAACCAAAAAAATAAAAAACCAAAGGGGAAAATTAATTCAAAAAACCCACCCAAAAAAACAACACCACCCCAGGGTGGAAGAGAGTTGGCTGTTTCAATCATGCATAGCTCTTAAGAAAAACACCCACATTTTCATGCAGAGTTCTAATGCTAGCTGACTAATCTTTTTGAGGTGTTCACCTTGGAAGGCTCCAAACCCAGCTGTATCTTAATAATACCTAATATCAACTCCTCTCACACAGAGGCAGCAAGTCTCTGAGGAGGTGCATAAGTGCTGGGGCAGCATTTGTTTCCAGAACAACGGGTTTGCTTTCTCCTGGTGAAGACAAGCCCAGCAGAATCATAGAATCATAGAAGTTTTTAGGTTGGAAAAAACCTCTAGGATCATTGAGTCTAACTATTAACCCAGCACTGCCAAGTCCACCACTAAACCATGTCTCTAATTTGCTTTAGATTCATACACCATTTACCACAACTCAGGATTTCCTGAACTGCAAATGGCATTGCCTGTCAGGACAAATAAAACCCCTGAATGAAGGCACCTGAGGTGATGAAGGTATTTGTCCTTGCAAAGGCCTTATGAAAGAGTGGCTTTGTGTCTCTCACAGTGTTCCTTTCAGAGAAAATGTGCTAGCTTCATTTTTTAATTAAAAATAGTGCATGGTTCATACTTACATGGTAATGATTTGTAAAAGTATTTATGTTTCCTAAATAAGCAGTAATTAAAAAAATGAAACAGCAAATCTGTGGCCCTTTAGGAGCTATTTCCTGCCACTGTGCTATGCACCAGGGATGTGTGAGGCTTCCCAATAATAGCTGGGGACCAAAGCAGATTATTTGCTTCAAAGGCCTCGGTCTGTACATTTAAAATACAAAGCACCATCCCTATGCTTTAGTATCATTAGTGGTGTAAGACTGAGAAAGGAGTTGTTGTGATTCACTTTAAAAGGAAAAAAATTATCTCTCAGCCTATTTTAATTCCTCATTCTCACAGAATGTTTTGCTCAGAAGAAGTTAAGTCATTATGGAAGGAGCTATGGTAAGAATATTGACAGGGGAGAATAGTCTCGTATTCCTTGAGTTGAGACGGAAAACTTCTTGAAAGAACACAGAAATACCACACAGCAGTTTAAAAAAGGAAGAGCAATTAATTCAAATAATTTTGAACACAAATTGGCTTTAAAGTACAAACACAATTTGGCCAGGACATTGGATTAATGGATCTTGCCAAAGGGTTTATGGCATTAAATCATCTAATCTAGCCATGCTTTCAGACCTGAACAAAAGACCAATTCTGTAACTCAGTCTCCTCTGTGAGCCTGCTCCATATGCCCTGGGGTTCCTACTGCAGTCTTATTTAGCTTTTCCATAAAAACCAACCTTGAATAGACATCATATTTTTACTATTTTTTCAGCATGTACTTAAGATATGTCTCACATGAGGACTGAATTCAGTTGCCTAATCAGAAGTTTCAAATGCTGTTTTTGATGCCCCATCATGTTCAAGACATCCACCAGGGCTGGCAGATGTAGCACATCCCTGAGGGAAGGCTTATGGCTTTCTGGACTAGGAACTATTTCTTGTCTCAAGGCTTGTGTTGTAATAATCCAAGCTGGTGTTGTAATGAAGTGATAGTACTTTTGAGTTCCACTGTGATAGCCAGTTTTATTATTATCAAGCAATATATTCTTACTATATTCGGAGTGTTGTTTGTTTTGATTCTCTCTGAAAATTTAGAACCAGATGGAAAACAGTTTTTCTGAGGCTACTACATCTCCTGGAGAGTTATGGGAAAGATGAGCTACATAATGGCATTTTGTAGCTTGACTCCTGAAAACTGGTTTGATTTCAGGTCAGTCATTTTACTTTTGATGCAAACTGATGGCAGATAGCAGAGAAAAAATACATGTTCTTCTCTCTCTGTCTGAGTCTCAACTGATGCATCATAAACCCAGCTGATGTATCAATTCACACATGAAAAGCTGTGTGCAAATAACACAGGGTAATGTTTATGCATTGTAGGCTAATTTTGCTCTTAGTTATAGCCACTCCACTCTGCTCCTTTCATTGGGGTTGACAGGTGTAAATGAGAGCAGCTGATTTTTCACTCTGTGACCTTATAATGAAATGAATGAGATTCTTCAGGGCTTGGTTGCCTGTACCATCATCATCATCATCATAATAATAATGTAACTGCAGTAATCCTATATGGCTTCATTGCTGCCCCGGGGGACTGGCTCAGTTCACTTAATTGGCAACTGAAGGATGATCCCTCCTGGTCAAGTTTGCCCTGAGTTAAACCTGGGATAGCAGTGGGTAAAAGCTGGAGCCACATGATGACTCTGTGGTGCTTGATGTGAGTGTTACATTCACAGAGAGCAGAGATACCTCTTGGGTTTATTACAAGAATGTATTCGTGTCTGAAATCACAGAAGTACAATCCATTAGAATCCCATTCCAGTCTCAAGAGCAAGGATCTGAACTCAAGAGGGCTGAACCCCCATTTCTCCCATGTTCAGTCATGGACAGAAGAGTGAATCCATGTAGGGAAGCAGCAATCCTAGGCTGCACTCAGTTACCTTCTTCCAGGGCTCTTGAAGATGGTTTCTGAAGTTCACAGTAAAACTCCACACAACCAATTGGACAATATAAACACAAGAACAGGCCAAAGAAGGGGCAAGTGTTGTATGCATCTTAACATTCAGTTCTTGTCTAATATTTTGTGAAGCTTTTTGCTTGGTTTAAACATGTTTTTTGGAAGCATCTCTTGATAAAAAACCTTTTTATAAAGGCTTATGGCTGCAGACACATATTCACAATTATTAGAAACTTTAACATGTTTGCATAAATAGAAAGGGCTCACAAGCCTGTGAGCCTTCAAGAGCTAGATGAGACAACAAATGGATAGAACACTAAGAAAAGCCACACTAAGAAGTACTATGGCATCAAAGAGATCTTTTACTCATCTCATGACATGTCATGTGTTCTGGAGACTGACAGTTTCAGTATCCTCGTTCTCTGTGGATCATCTAACACAGAATCCTTGGTTATTCACAGAACATCTGTCCTTATAAGAGTCTGAAAATAACAGTGGATGCCTGATGACAGCCATTGTGTACAGACTAGAAGGGAGCAAAATATTTATTTCTCAAGAAAATCAGTTGATTATCTTGAAAAAACATTTCTGAAACAGAGGCAATCACCTGCCTAAATCTAGCAATCACCTGCTCTCCAGAGGGGGTAGACCTCTGTGCAAATCAGACAAAAGAAATAATGGGGGTTCCAGAAGTGATGGAGGTCATAAAGTTCATAATTCCTTAGATGATTTCCAGGCCTTCCTAATAATTCTTGCAGTTGAAGTGTTCATCTCCTCTTTAAGTAGTGTCTTTGCATCATCTTTATGCTTATATACATGATCTCTGAACTTACCATGTATTTATGTATGTATTTCACTACAGTGGGTAGATAACAATAAAACAATCACTAACAACATATTATAATGATGGGAGCAAGAGGGAAGGAAACTCAAAGTAATGTAACACTTGTGGAAGACCCTGTGTATCAAAAACTGGGTAAAAAACTTCATCTGTGCTCTTTGTTTTACAGTATGCAGTGCTTTTTATCTGGAGGTGGCACTCATATAGGTCATACTGATGTCAGAGTTGCAAAGCCTAAAACCTTTGAAGAGCACCAAATATTTCCAGCAGAGAATGTGTGCACCTTACAGAGACTGCAGCAACATACAGTTTAATTTTGTTTGGTATCTTTTGTTAATTAAGGACATGTCCTAAGTCCAAGTTTAGTTTTATCACTTAGATAAGTGACAAGTTGTAACAAGGATGTGACCTTGTTTGATGCCAGCTGGACAAGTCTTTCTGGCTCAGAGATCTGGCATGGTGGGAAAGACATCTGAAGAAGTGAAATTATTTAACTACAATTGCAAAACAGATCAATTTTGAACCCTTTTTTTATTAAATCCAAGAAACACTTCCTCTTTGGCCTTTCTCCAAAAGGGAAATAGGAATAGTCCAGAGGGGGGGTTTGATTGCCACAACAAGTTCAGATAATGAGTAGCCTAACCATGTAAAATAGCATGAATGCTAGCCTGCACCAAGGTTTCCCTGTCAGTGTAGTATGCTGCTTTCTTGGGTGCTCATTAGATGCCTGTAAATGCCTGTCAGAATTTATTTCCTGCTTTTTTTTTCCTCCCCATTTCACTTACTTGCACAGGTCTTGTCTCTTCAACCACATAATTCAATTATTGAGCATGAAAATATTTCCCCCTGTATTCTGATTGTTCTGCGGCTGATGATGGTGTGAGGTGCCATGATGGAGTGCACTCAAGGAGCTCTTAGATGAGCATATATATTTGCATTGCTAATTTCGTGCCTTGAGAGGGAAGGCAATGGTTGACTTTGTTCCTTGTTTGATTCATAGATCTGTCTCATTTTACTAAGGATTGATTTGTGTGTAGGCAGGGAGCGGGGCTGGATATACGGTTTGAATTGCTAGCACTTGTGCACCAGTGAAGTACTGCTTGTTTGCAAGCAGATACTGAAAAATGGGAAAACAATTGCATTACAAAAGATTTGTTAAGGTGCCTGTGAGGAAGGTCCGTGTGTAAAGACCTACACAAAGAGACGCTCTTGGTCTGTGTGGACCAGAAAAGGGAGATGATCCATGGAGAATGTAAAGAGGATAGCTTGAATCAAATAGAAATCATTGATTACACAAAATAAATGCTTTGCATGGGCTTAGTGCTAGCATGAGGGTATATGGTGCTGGTAAGATGAATAAAAGCCATAAATCAATGCAATCCTACAAAGAATAATGTTTCTTTAACAAGGGGTATAAGACTTGGAGACGTTGGCCAGACCAAGTACAAAGTAGAAAGCTTCGCAAAAAAATAATTGTGGTCCCTGCAAAATATTTCAATTTTTTATTGATTGAAGGCAATTATCCCTTAATTGCATATTTAAATGAGGTATTAGGAGGTTTAACTAAGCAATGCCTCTTAATTGCTGCTGC
Organism: Notiomystis cincta; assembly: GCA_013398075.1. Lineage (NCBI taxonomy): Eukaryota > Metazoa > Chordata > Aves > Passeriformes > Notiomystidae > Notiomystis > Notiomystis cincta. The sequence goes on from VZRX01011050.1 coordinate 157,624, forward strand.
ACACTAGGTGTCACAGATTGTGTTTATTTCATATGTTAATTAAAGAGAATGGGTATTTTATTTTATTGACTAGCAGGCTCTTCAGGCTGCACTGCTTAGGACCAAGGATGTCTCAGGTGTCCATAGTAGCCTGGGTGTTAATGTAATCACGAGAAATGTTCTGGTTTTAAATGAAGAGGTATATCTCCATTTCATGGATATTTTCAGGCACTTAGACCATATATAAGTAGGAGGGAGAACCTTAACCCAGGTAACATTAACTCAAATGATACAGAAGTGCTTAAGTGCAGGCACAACCACAGCAAAGGTATGCACATCAAGAGCACAGGTATTTTTTCCCTCTGCTGAACATGCATCTCTAAGGCTGTGAAGCAGGATCTGATGGGGCTGAAATTTGAAATATCCTGCATGATTTCCCAGGCTATGGCATAATTTTTGAGGCTTTGTTGTGCAGCCATGTGTGGTTCATACCTTGGAATTGGCAGCCCCACTGCCATGAGACTGGGGAGAAGGGTCTGGATCCCACATGGTAGTTCTGAGCTGGTTTTTGGGGATAGTGACACATGAATGGCAGGGTTTTCTGTATAAAAAATTAAAATCTCTTTTCTGACTAACTGTGTAGCTGCTGAAATAGTGATATACAGGCAGAGCCAAACATTAAAGTGGGGTAGAGTTCTTCTCTGGTGTGTAGTGCATGTCTACTACATGTGTGATACACAGGGTTATACACCTCAGGCTCTGAAAGTGCCCTCTTTTTCTGTAAGATAAAAATAATCAGCCAGAGTGTTGAAAAGGCAAGAGACAAGATATCCTGTTTAATCACAGGAGTACTATGTTGTATCTATATGGAGGGGGCAGATGGATGGATACTGCAAACTGGCCAGATACGAACCTTCTCTGGGACAGAAACCATACAGCCGTGTTAGTGAGGTTTGTGCCTGAGCTAATAAGGCCCACTGGGAGGCAGAGCGTGTTAATTCAGGAATACTGTAACACTCACGCCGTCAAACAGCTTCTGGATCACAGCAAGTGTAGCTCAGAGCATGGGCAAAGGGGACACAGCACATCTCACCAGTGTGGTGGGGCTGGTGAGAAACTGAAGGTGGTTTCAGGGCATATCAGGACTGTGCCTGCTCGGGGCATGGCGGAGCTCTCGGAAACACTTGTAAGGAGAAGCGATCTGGAGTTGGAACCAGAGGAAAAAAGATCTGCCAGAATGACTGGGGGGGTGGGGGTGGGGGAGCCTATCCTGTTATGGGAAACCCAGAAACAGCGTATTTTGTCTGGAAAAACAGAAGCAGATGGCAGGAGCCTGGGAAATCTTCAGGCACAGGCCTAGGGCAGCGGGCTGCGTCCTTGTCTGAGGAGGCAGTGGCTGGCTTGAGGCAGGAGCAACGGCTTCGGCCACACACCAGGTCTTTGTAGGGTCCTCACAGGACAAGGCAGGGTGCAAGTGAGTGGAGAAAGAGGAAGCAGGATTCTCCAACTGTTTCTGAGGGAAGGGATCTTGAAGGAGAAAGAGGGGAATTCACAGACTCATTCCCACTCTGCCCAAATTTTTCCTGCCCAGTTGAGCCCCAGGGACTCTTCCCACTTTCTGAGCAGTTCCCATCAGTTTCTGATCTCTCCCTGGCCCCTTCTGCTGCTCAGTGTTAAAGGGAAGGATGTTTCTGCATTACTATGTATTTACAGCAGTGGCATTCATTTGGAGAGATGGTGGGTGCTCAGCACCAGGAAAAGTGGAGACCCTTGACAGCAAAAAGGCAAAATTCACATAAGACTACATGGGCATAAATTAATTTTGCATCAATTCATGGGTGCATCTTAACTCAACAGCATTGCAGTGAGATTCAGAAATGGCCTTCCAGTTAGGGCAGTGGAAGCAAAATGTATTGTTATGATAGAATTGAACTGTTTTTTTTATAGACTCATCAGTGTTTTGGAGCTGGCTATTGCTAGGGAATAGCTCTTCTAACTCCATGTTCAAACATTATGTACCACAAATTGTGTTTCTGGTTTGTTCTTCTACATTTTACTGAACATATATGGGAATTTCAAAGGAACACCAAAATCCCATGGCTGTTCTTCGAGCATGGGGCATCTGGCTTTCTTTTTGTGTTTGGGAAAAAACAACTGGAGGCACTAATGATGGGATGATCATGGATGTAATTTCTGCCTTCTGTCAGAATATAAAAATGTAGTGCCAGAGTAAGAACCATCAGCTTCAAGTATTGACTGGACTGTTAGACTGAACAGTGAATTTGCTCTCTTTTAAATTTGTTAAATCCAATCCTAGATTAAATTTAAACTACTTTGCTACAGCATAATTCACGAGGGATACCCTGACTTTCCACTGACTTTAATGGAGCCTCTACTGAACAATTAGAGCAAAGAACAAAATATGCAGTGTGGCTGTAGAGATGAAGTGGTTAACAGCCTTTTTTTTTTGTGGGTAATTTCCCCTTTTAGTTTTTATGGTGTCATTATAATTAGCAAAGCCCAAGGGTTCAAATCTAAGCTAAAAAAGGGCAGCAGCATGATAGTTTGTGTATTGTTGCTGCTGCTTATTACATCTATCATTATCATCTCACCATGACCTTGGATTTCCCCCACTGGTTTATCATCTCTTCTCTCTATCACCTATGTCTGCTGAAAGCTCTTGGGGGCAGATCTGGTGGTTTGGTGGTCCAGAACTACAAAAACAGGACTTAATTCTACATCGAGGCCTGTAGGAGCAGCAATGCAACTTCTTTGGGAAGGCAAACACTGCTGTGCCAGTTTGTCCTCCTGGGGTCTGACAGCTGATTGTTGTAGGGCCAAAAAAGGGCAGAGCTTTTCATGGCAGGATGTTACAGGATGGGCAGGAAACACCGCTGCTCTGCCTCAGAACACAGCCTGCCATGCTGTAGGTATAAGGACACACCAGGGGAGCTGGTGCGAGAACCCACAGGAAATAGAGAAGGCTTGGATGTACCTCCAGTGCAGTTTTAAGAGAGCTCAACCATGGATTGATGACACTCATCAGCAGGACATTTCCCTTCAGCAGAGATCACAGAATCACAGAATGCACTAGGTTGAGAAGGATCTCTAAAATCATTTAATCCAACCTATGACCTAACCTAACACCTCATCAACTAAACCATGGCACTGAGTGCCATGTCCCAGTCTTTTTTTAAATACGTCCAGGGATGGTGACTCCACCACCTCCCTGGGCAGACAATTCCAGCATGCAATCCCTCTTTCAGTGAAGAATTTATTTCTAATATCTAACCTAAACTTCCCTTGGCACAGCTTAAGACTGTGTCCTCTCGTTTTGTCAGTTGTTGCCAGGAAAAAGAGACCAACCCCCACCTCACTACAACCACCTTTCAGGTAGTTGTAGAGAGGGATGATGTCACCCCTGAGTCTCCTTTTTCCAGGCTAAACAACCCTAGCTCCCTCAGCCGTTCCTCATAAGGTTTATGTTGCAAGCCCTTCACCAGCCTTGTTGCCCTCCTCTGGACACATTCAAGAATGTCCTTCCTGAACTGAGGGGCCCAGAACTAGGGGGCCCAGAACTGGACACAATATTAAAGGTGTGGCTTCACCAGTGCTGAGTACAGGGAAAGAATGACTTCCTTGGTCTTGCTGGCCACACTACTCCTGACACAGGCCCAACTGGCTCAGCAGCTGCAGAGACAACATACTCTGCCAGCAGTGAGTCTTTGAAAAGTTGAAATACTTTTGTCTATCTAACATCTTTGGGCCAATGCAAGACTGAATGGATGGAACACGGCAGCTTCTTAATGATTAAATGGGAGAGAGATCAGACTGGACAATTTAAAGTTCTCTTTTGGCCAGAAATCTGTGGAACAATGTGCTGTCCCTCACTGGTCAAAGACTTCTGAGAAGCCCATAATTTATCCTATAATGTAGGAGAGGTTTAATATTGCAACACACAGCACAATGGCTTGAAGAGAACCAGACGGGTCTTGACATCACCAGCCTTTTCATCCCTTCAGTTCCCCAGCGCGGTTGCTATTGTTTGAGCCTCGTCACTAATGGCATCGGAGAGGGATCCAGCATCAGCCAACCGCTAGGGCTCTCGTGACTATATCATTATTTCTTCTCCTAGTACATCTAGGCAGGACCATGATCAAAATATCGCAGGCTGACAGCAAACTTCTGCTGCCATGAGAGGAGCCGAACTGCTGTTTGTGAGGGCAGGATGGAAATTTCAAAGTTAATCTGGTTCCCATCTCTAGAACTATTTAACTGCAGCACACAAAGAATTCGCAGTGTACCGGGAATTCAGTCGTTTTATGCAGGTCAGCCATACGATGAAAAATTTTATATCAAAATGTTTAACTTCAAAAAGGGTTAGATTCAATTTCCTGGTGAAGGCTCGAGTCAGTTCTCATTTTAATCTTCCCTGCATTCCTGCCCCTAGGTAAAATGTCTTTGTATTGTCAGGTTTGGTTGTAATAATTGTAGTCATTTTACCAGCAACAAAATCACAGGCCTGAACATTTCTGATGATTTAATCCAAATTCAGATCCAGATATGTCACCTGTCCCATCTTTGAAATGAGTGGAGCCATTTATTTGCACCTGGATCATCAAATTAGGATGCGGCTCTGTCCTCTGAGGTCCTTGGGTCTATCTTACCTTATCTGCCGCTCCCCAGACAACATTTTTCCTGTTTAGGGCCAGCTGCTCAAACGACTGATTCTGAAGCTGCTGGAATAATGCAGACTCTTCCCCCATCCAGAGAAACCAGTGATGTCCCATTGTTTGTGTATTTCCTTTCATAAGTAGTCCATGAATATGCTTCCTTAAGTCACCGAAGGAAAATACTTCCAAGAAAAAACTCCTGTCTTGTCTTTAAGAAAAATATTTGGACTGGTAAAATGCATTGTACTATGAAGGATAGTTCCAATTTACAGACTCATGAGCTTATGAGTGGAATAAGCCTCCATCCTTATCTTTATGTTACAGCAATGGCACCCACATACGATAAGTCTTTGCTGGCAGAATTTTGAAAAAGTAATTCCAGTGCAGTGAATATAAAATAAATGCTATCAAGGAAAAATATTTTTTGCTCCCCTGGAATAGAAAACATTATTGAAACTGTTGGATGCCTCAGGAGTCTATTCATGCAAAATCTATTTCTGCAGTCAAAATATATTCTATTCTGCAGATATTTTTTTCAATATGTGACTGAGACTTCAAGACAGAAAGAAATAGCCATTTTGGCCAGGAAAGAGCTGGCATGTGGTCTGGTTTTAGGTGAGTGTAGATTTTGCATGAAAATTATAGTAATTATGGGTATTTGTAAACAGCGATTTTTGCACTTTAACGGCCTAATCGCATGGTCAACAGCTGGAAGTTGCTCTATGCAGATTCTTACCTAACACATAATAAAAGTCACCCTTTGCTGCATTTCCACAAAGAAACAAATTATAGCACAAAAGAGACCTGCCAAATGCAATCTTCCATCCTCTTCTGGTTCTTAAAGAGAATGTTTGAATATTCTGGTTTTAAAAAAGGGATAAAACAAAAGGAAAAATAATTTATGTATATCTAAAACATATGTATTAAGAAAAAAAGAATGGAGAAGGCTGATGTATAAGTACTACTTAGTCTTTCATTGTAATATATGCATTTCCTTCGCATTTGAAAGTTCCTGTGTCATGCATGGTACACATCTGTTCCTTTCATTTTTAATTCTGTTTTAAATACATATTTTTAATTCCTCCCTATTGTTTTCTCAAATGGTTCCATTACAGCAATTTAAAATCATATCCAACAAGCAAAACCACACAAAATTACTCTTGTCATACTGGAAATCTTGGCAACCTGATGAAGAATTTGCTATCTAACTGGAAGCAACAATCAAAAAGGAAGACCAGAACAAATCTGACCCAACCTTTTCCCTAGATTGCAGGGAAACACCTTGGTTATCATCCTGGTCACCAGTTCAACCAGTTAGAAGTTGCACTAGCTAGCACTGGTGGTTTACATCTTTTTCTTTGCACTTAGTAGTGCCTAGGAAATAAAAGGGCAGTTGCCATAATTCTGCTGACAAATGGTAGCTTCAAATCCTTAATTTGCTTGTGATGAATACCCTTTATCCTTAGGCTTTCTGATGAGACACTGTCAATATCTATCACTTCTAATCTTCTGCATCTTTGCCCCTGTTTCTTTTCTGGACACTGGCTGACAATTGTGCTCAGAATTTTCTATAGCCAAGTTTTGCAAAATAAATGGTATTGGTGATACACCCACAGCTTCTCCAGGAGAAACACACAACTCCAGCCTTCTCTCTTTCTTGCCTTTGTAGCTGCTTGCCTTCAGTCAGCTCCCTCATAGTTATATAGATTGTGTTAACAAGCATTGAGTTATATAAAGTGCACACCCGTGGGTTAATTTGTGTATGGAATCAGTGAGTTTGTTTGTGCTGTTTATAATATCAACACTAGCTACTGGAACACAAGTGTAAATTTAGTCTAAAGCTTGCAGATGAGGAAAAATGACTGCTAGGAAACTATGGAGGAGTGAAAATCTTGAAGAACTACAAAGCCTCCATAAGAAACTCCATTTTAAAGGACCAAAGCAGAACCCAGAACTTGGCCCATGGTTCATGCTAGTTTGGTGGGGCAAGTGTGGGATGCCAGTTTTCTGGTGTTGCAAGTGGGACCTGAGCATTCCCACCAAGACCCAGATGAGAGAGAGCTCAGAGGAATGCACTGGCAATGCTCTAGCACAGAACACTTCTCACATAACCAGCCTGGTATCTGAGGCTCTCCTGCAGGTCTGGGGAGCCACAGCTGCTACGGAAGGCTGGGTACAACTGGGGCAGCAGTGAAGGTTGTTCTCTCTTTCCCATGGTGTTACAGGGCCTTCCCAGCTGCTGACCAGGGTGGGAGACACAGATCTCATACTGTACTTAAAAGTCTTACCCTGAGGCTCAGTCTTACCCCTCAAAGTCATCTTCCTTTCCATCAGTAGGCACTTGGCATATATTTGGGTTCATTTTGCCCTTTCTCCCTTTTTGCCACTGTATATTTTATTCTTTGTTAATTTATGAATTGCTGTGAGTCTTTGGCTTGGCTCTTATTAAAAACTGTGCATTTTAAAGGTGTTTAGTTCTTTCATTGCTAGTATTAATCGCTTCACTATCAATTCCCTATTCCCATCTGTTGTTTTGAAATAGCATTATATATTATTATGCCTTTTCATTGCTTCGGCTCTCTGTCATAGCTGACTGCTTGTTTACTTCACCCTCTGTGGAGCTTCCAAAATCCTTTTATTCCCTTGTTCTAATGGCAGTGCTCCAGCTCCCTGAGTTACAACATTTTCACCAGAGGTGCTCCTGCACAACCTTTAGGGCATCTTGCTCCAGAATTTTAACATCTCCCTCAGTTTGTCTTCCTCTTTCTCCCCATCTACCTGTCCTGTGTCTCTGCTGAAGGCATCTGCCCTGTGTAGCATCAGCATCATCAGTGTATTTGTGCCTGTAGCTCAGCTGCCAGCCTGGGATCTCAGATGAAACCACCAGCAGCAAGAAGTGGCACAGCTGAGTTACTGGGAAGCCTCCACTGACTCCATTCACCTCTGACAGGTCCCCCTCAGGTCCCACATAAGAACCCATGGGATTTGATTAGGTATTTCATAGAAGAGTTACCTTGGATGTTACTGTAATACTGTAGTATCTCATTTACTAATCTTTTTCTCCCTGATTATCCTTTCCTTCTCTTGTAGCATTTTTGTGCCCTTTTCCTGCCTAATTGGCTTCCCAATTTTATTATCACTTCTTTCCTCCCTGCTAATAGCAAGATTGTTTCTAAGTTGCTTTGTCAATTCTCTGATACACCTATTTTCTCCTCTTATCTTCTAACCAACATATTTTCTCAATGCTTCCAATTTTCACAACATCAAATGTAATTTCTGCCTACATTTCAGGCTATTTAATCTGTAACAGCTGAAAAAACAAGGTATTTATGGTTCAAAGGGAAAATAATGTCATTAATAAAAGATTTGGGTTCTTTTTTTCAACAGCCTTTCATAGGACCATCCATAACTTACATTTTAATCCTCGTAGTGCTAAGGACTCACAAGCAGAGAAGATAATAATGGTTAATGCCACTTTAGCCAATGTACCCTCCAACTGCCACCTCTGAAATTTCTCTGCCTTTCACAGTGACCTTGTCCCACACTGCCTGGGTGAATTCCTGCTGCTTGTTTCTCAATCTCAATCACATTATAGTTTGTATGACTGTGTATATGCAGAATTGCAATCTTTTTCTGGAGGAGAGGGAAATGCTTCTGTTTCAAAACATAGCTGGGAATGGGAATATTGGTCTGGAAGAGGATAAGAAAACACCATGCTGTTCAGATACAATGTCATATCAATCCTGTCATATGGGGACCAACCTCTGCTGCTGAAAGGACCCATCAGCTTGATGTGTTGATCCTGTTCTTCCATTTAGAAGGTTGCTATTCTGTTAGAAATCCTTTTTTCCCCATTTTAAAAAAAATTCTAAATTTTCCAAATTTACGGTTTCTATCCAGTGTTCTTGCCCAATGGATGGCTTATTTTTTCTCCTACAGAAGGAATTTACACACTGCTTATCCAAGATAGGGCAGTTCTCTATGGCTCCAAGATTTCATTTTGCTAGGTGAATATGCCAAGCTCCAGCTTCTTTAGTACAACTAACAGCCTGTTTCCCAAGCATCTTAGCACTGTTCTCTACATGAATTTCAGTTTGAACGTCTGTTATTTGAATGTGGATAGCCAAAAGAATAGAGAGTATTTCAGATCTTGTTGCAGCACTGTTTCACACAGTTATCTTAATACTTTCCTGTGACTGCTATCTTGCCTGGCATGGGCTGGATTCTGCCTTTGCAAGAGTGGCCCCCATTGGTGGCTTAGAGTTGTTCATGCTCTCCTTAGCTCCTCTACCAGCTTAACTCATCTCACTCATTTTCTACTGATGAGCAGCTGTGGTAACAGTCTCTCAAAGAACGAGCTTTTATTTTATTCTATTCCTGTAATGCACCTCTTTCTATCTACTCCCTCATCCTCTTCTGTATTAACACTTTCATTTAGCTGTGGAAAATTAATATCCCAATCAGGGTTCCAGAAGTAATGACTCTCTCTATTTATATCCAAGTTACCAGGAAAGAGAGAAAGTAGAAATATCTCAAAACTGAATGTGGAGAAAGTTCATTCATATCTCTCCTTCAGTTCTTTTTGCAGTACTGCAAGTGGTTGTCTTTATTTCAGCAGGCTCCCATTCAACATTTCCTTCATGTATCCCTATTTTCTCTAGTTAAAAAAATTATTTCCCATCTGACACCTTATTAAATGCTTTGCTGAAGCTCAGATAAATTATATCTACCATGCTTTCTTTGTCTAAAAAACCTTTTATCTCTTAAAAATCCTATCAAGTTAGTCTAAAACAACCTACCATTAGCAAACCCAAACCCTTTGGTAATATTTTAGTCCATTCCCAGTTTATCTCAATGACTTAAATTACTTCTTTCTTTCAAATTTTGTTCCAAAGCCTTCAGACATTTGAGACCAGAAAAACTTGTGATTGTAAGATCTCTTTTCTTCTCTCACTTAACTGCAGACACTGCCCTTACTATTTGCTAATCCCATGAATAGATAGGCTCATCATTAATACCTGCAAGTTCCTGTAGTTTCATGTGCCAGTTCTGTCTGAATTCTGAAATTATCCAGGTCCTCCCAACTGGAGACAATTAAGCTCTTAGATTTTTTTCTGTTGTTTCCAGTTAGTAAAATCTCATTCCCATACAATTAAGCTTTTAGATTATTTTGCTGCTGCTTCCAGTGTAGTAAAACCTCATTCCCATTATATATCTTCCCTTTGCACTTCTGTTCAGTGTCATTACTCTTACTGAAGTTTGAGCTAAAGGCTCTTTAAGTGGCTCTTTATCCTGCAGGTCCACAGATGATTGGGTTTTTTCCTCCTGCTAGGAATACAGCTTTGAGATCTTGTAAGCACCGGTGATTCGAAGAATCCTCCAGCCTCTTTCCCATCCCGTTGCAGAGACACACAGTGTGTTGACTTTGGCGGCTGGGGCACTCAGAGCTCAGAGCACTTAGTCCATGCCCTTTTGAAATGGAGAACATTAGTTCCAGCCTTACTTTTATTTGTTCTTCAATTTAATGTAAACTGAATCAACGTGCAATCACTTGAGCCAATGCTGTTTCTCAGCTCAGGTCTACTAAAATGTCTTCATTGCTTATCCAAACCAATGGAAAATTCCAGTCATTCTTTTAATATCTTTCTGTAATAAACACAACTGTATGTATTATTTATAATTGTCTCCACCAGCTACTTAATTTCAGTGATACCAGAATGGTCAGCAATCTTTTTAGGAGTCGCTTTGTCTTGATTGCGCTTAATAGAGAGGGATAAAGACCCTGACAGGCAAGAGGAATCTTAAACATAAGTGGGGATGATTATAATTTGTGGGAAATTCCAGCCTTTTTAGCCCAAATTAGGATGAAACATAACAGTATTTATACTAAAAGGAGAATGTTTCCAGGTCAAATGAACTGCTTGAAATGTTTCATTTTGTTTTAAGTCCATTAGAACTGATTCAATAGTCTTTTCATTTCTTTTCCCCCTCTGGCATTTTGATATTGGGGGGAAAAAAAAGTGACCTGGAAGAGATGAAAATTACTTTAATATTAAATGTTCATATTTTTATTCTTCATAGAAAATGTACTTTTAAAATTACTTCCTGTGTTGTTTCATACAAGGCAGTGGATTTAAAATATGCTCACCCCGTAACAGAAATTAAACAGGAATGTGTGATTCATGTGATCAATCACAGCTAAGCAAACTCTGCAAACTGTAGAACTGTTAGCTGAATTATTCTCACTGTGACCCAGGGCTCTGCTAGGTGTATTTCTAAAGTGCATGCTTCTGCTTTGTAATCACTGCAAGTTTGGTGGCACGTTTCCTGGGAGGGTATAAGAGTCCCTTGATGCCAACGTTACACTGACTGTGGTAGATTTTGAGGGCTTGTTGTCTCTACAGAGAGGACGGTCCTAATAAAGAGGCATCTGGGCCTTCTTGTCTCTTTTCATCTATTAAGATATGTCAGGCTAGACTCTGGACAGCTGGATTGTGATGGTTTTGCCCCTAGGGTGTCTTGGGGTAGTGCAGTAGGAGAGCGTTGCTATCTCCAGGAGCCAGTGAATCTGAGAATACGTCTCAAGGATGAAACCTGGAGAAGTGCAAAGAATGATTTCATCTTGATTAATTACACAGTATTGATCCTCTGTGGAAAGAGCAATTATCCCAGACACTCTTCTCGCTGAAGTGAAAGCCACCGGGAAAGCCACTCTGATAAAGAGGATGAACGTTTTCCCTCCAAAGGGCTCAACTGGTTTTATCCTGAGGGTCTGCAGTGTTAAATTTAGACTCAAAGGGAAAAAAAATTCGAGCCTCAGTGTAGATGTGCCCAGCTTATATCAAGTGCAACAGAAGTTGAACAGACAAGAGACTGGGTTAAAACTCAGCTCCTGTGGGTAAAGTGTAAAATCTAACCTTGTGCAACTTTTCATGAATGGCTTTGTCCAGAAATTTCAAAATCTGGAAGTTGTCTGTTGAATGTTATCATAATGAGGATGTCATTCCCCTTCACCCATTGCCTTGCCATGCTGTGAATATCTCCATAGGCATTGATCTAAAGAATGCCAGATTCTATCCTATACATCAAGGAAATAAAGCTTCTTAAGCAGGAACATGAATCTGCCAGATGCAGGCTGTCTCAAAGATATGCTGACATTGTCTTCTCTTCTGATGTTGCAAGGAGGTGCTATTCTCAAATTATTTTTTTTTAAGTTCAGTTTCATTAGTCTGTATTAATCGACAAGATGTAGATGTCAATAGAACTTAATGTATTGGGCAAAGGTTAAGTTTATGCTCTAATTCAAGCCCATTCACCTCCCTAACATTTTCTCTGGGTTTTTTTTTTTTTTTTTTTCATCAGGCTGCATTGTATAAAAGGGAAGTATTTCCAGTCACTGAAGGGTAAAGCCACCCACACCCAGTCAAATCAATGCTAATCAATACCCCTATGCTTGCTCTCTTTGGTACACCTGGATTGTGGTCTTCACCACCCACTCAGTCTGAGGCTATTGTGACTCTACAGCCCTCCATGACATAAAAGCCTGAGGATTTCTCAGCTTTTTGTCAATGCCACTATTCTCTTTCTTCCCCATAAATATAGGCAAGGATTTTGAGGAAGATCTCCTCTGTTAGCTGTAGATGCCTTTCTCTTTGAAGCCTTTCTGGTCACATGAGGTCTGTACAGATCTCCTCAGGGATGTTGCCCTTGAGCTAGCTATTCCAGCACATTTCTCTTTTCCCCTAGTTAGCTCCTGTGTTAAGAATCACTCATGTTAACCATTTGCATTAGCAAATCCAGGCAAACTGGTAGGTGGTGCCTGCTGCTTCTATAGCATAGCTTAAACAACTGGTTCTCTTGCCAAACTCATTCTGATCCCTCTTCTCTTGAGAATTTGTCCTGGTCCATCACATATTTTTCCCTAGTTGTTGATTGCTATGAGAAGCTTTACAGAAAGGTTTATACACTTTGGAAAATCAGTGCCATGCCAAACACGTGAAACACACTTCTCTCCAAGAGCTGTCCCTACCTTTCAAGAAACAAACTGCTCTATTCTTCTGCTCAGATTCTGCAATCTACAATTCCCGCAGTACCACTCAGAGAAACACACATCTTTGGTGATGTCAGTATCTTGTACTCAGCCACAGCTGGGATTTTGGGGAAAACAATTTTCTAGGTATGTACAGTATGTGTAGATGACTGGCTTTTGTAGCAGCAAGCTGTATATCAAAATATTTTCCACTTTGGGGAAGTGGGTGAAATTGCCAATGTGATCGTAATGCAAGCTATAAAAAGATCAAAGTTGCAATGTTCTGCAACAGCATCATCCATTGAAATGTAGCAGGAGCTTGCTGAAAAAAAAAATGTTCATGCAATATATAAGACATTAAAAATTCTGTTACATTACTCTTGCCACAAAGATTGTAATGAAAATGGGAAATGGCACAAACGTAACCCATTCTCATTACAATCGTTAGATTGTAATCTTGTGCTCTCCTTCTCAAGAGAATGTTAAATGAGATTTTAAAGTATGGAAAATAAAGGAGCAAATAGAAACTGGAAAGCAAAAGAGGTGAGGCATGATAGGCTTCTCCTGCATTCTTATGTTCTTTATTTTTGCAGTAAAACAAGAGAGAACAGTATGATTTCAAAGAAAGATGTACATACACACACATAGATATACTTCTCTTTTTCTTTCTTTTTGGAAAGTATATTATTTCAATATTTTATCTTCTTCATTCTTACTGTAAGAGAAGAGTCCCCCCAAGTCAAAGAGACAAAGCAACACTTTAGATATCTACATCAAAAGATTTATTTTAACGGTGTAGAATTTGCCCTTATCCGTCATAGTAAGAGTTGAAGGTAACACCTCCCAGTGAGAGAGCACTGTATGACTTAGGAGACTAGCAATTAAAAATCTGTCAGTCACAGGTCTGGATCCAGCCCTGATTAGATACTGACCGAAAGTTGTTAATATTACGCGATCACCACGGAAGTACCTGACCTCGCCCTAATCCCCATGCAAGTATTTAAATGACACACTGTAGCTGTCACTCAGCAGTGCCATTGGTGCTGCCAGCAGAAGACTAAGCATTAAATAAGCATAAGAAGTGATCTAACCTCATCTCCTTAGCTGTGGTGGTATTTTACAAAAAGGGTTTGAAGCAGGTGTAGCAGGTACTTTCCTTCCGGAGTCTGACAGGGGAGGAAAGGGGATGCTGGGCTCTCTCAGACTGTACATTCAGGGGCTTGCAGGACCTCTTAAAATATTAATCATGGAAAAATATCTATTGAAGATTCAGAGGCAGTGTCACAGCAAAGCCTCTGTTTTGCTTGGAGAGTCAGTGGAGGTGGACGATTGTTATGCACGGGAGTCAAAAGGGCTCCTTGATCACTGGGGCTGTGCCCCTACAGAGTCCACGTGGCATCCTCTCCACACAGCCCTGCAACAATGCAACCTTATAAACATCATAACACCTCAATAACAAAAGAAATGCCTTGCAGACAAAAAATTAAAATCTACAAAGGCTGTAACTCAAGCCAGAGAGAAGGTAAAAAAGATCAAAGTCATTAGAAATAGTTTAGGTCTTTGCAGTTCTCTTGGAGAGGTATCTTCTTGTCTGGTCCTGTATATTATGTTTGTTTACTTTTCTTTCTTCTTTTTCTTTTCTTTCTGGCTTACTCATTTTACTTAGCATAAGTTTCAGGGTTTGGGTTGAAGTTTTGGAATTTTTTGTTCATTCACTTTGGTTTTTGATTACCCCTGGAATTTATGTTGACTCACCTCCCTTCCCTCACTGACCTTCTCCAACGAGGTGACCATGGGCTGCTCTAAGTGAAAGTGGAAGATGGAACCTATCCCTATAGACAAATCATCTGTCATAGCTTCATGTAACCTTCCATCACTCTTTGATGAATGGTAAAGCTTATTTTCTCACTTAAAATCTGTCAAGAAATGATGGAGGAAGAAATCTGATATTTCACAGATTTATACCAGGTTAAACTTCCTTTATCCTTGATGCTTGCAGTCTCTAAAGGTCAGATTTTTTTCTTGTCTACATATAGATGCTGTAAGTGATGTGTTAATGATCTGACCAGCTTTCTAGCTGAGAAACAAATCTGCTCTTCAAAGAACATGTATAACTATCTGTAACTTCAGGATGACTTATAGGTTTTCCTGTATTCTTGGTTAAAAGTGTTTACATCTGAGATGAGTTCTTATTTACACGTTTACACTCTCATGAAAATATTATATCTGAACTAGAATTCATGACAGCTCTTCTATTTTAACTGCCAAGAGATTTTACACTAAGAGAAAAACCTGTATTATGACTGGCTGTACTGCATCTAGCCTATGATAAATAGAGGACTTTTAATTTCCCAAGCATCCAGTTCCTCTGATTCCACAACCCACAAAAATTAAAAATAAAATTTTCATTCTGAAGCTTAAAATTAATTTAGTTTCTGTTGTAGTGCTGTAATAAGTAATCTAATTTAACCAGTCAGCAGTTCCTTCCATTGGACATTAATTTTTTAAAGTCTGCAAGTTAATCAACCTGTTTTATGGCTATATGTGTTTTTACATCAAAACTCCTCATTATTTCTTTTTTATTTTTCTGTTAAGTGTCTGGGATAAGTGAAAATAGCTTCTGAATATAAAAGAATCAATTAATGCTTCAATATAGGGGGGGAAAAAATCATTCCCCAAATGGGTAACTACTTCCAGTGCTCCAGACTGTTTCTCTTAGAGCTGTTTGGATCATGATCTATCACTGCCACCTGTTAACTAGACTGGTCTTTACAGGCAGAATATATGGTCAGAAGATGAAGAAGCTCCTAAATTTTCTCTTTTTGCTTTTAATAGTCCCTCTGAAACATGAAAACTCAGGGATTTTGGAAGCTGCATCTTCACACCTATTAGAGAAGAATCTATCAGAGGACACAGGTTTTAGATAATGGATAATGCTGTTTACAGAGCTCTGTACCTGAGAGGTAATATTCAAAGCCAGGTCTTGATTCAAACCAAACCATTTTGATACCACCCTGTAGCCACACTGCAGCTGCTTCGGAGAGTGAGGACATTGGGATCCTTGGTTCCTGCTCCCTGAGGACAGGTGTCTGGGAGAATCTTTCCCTCAAGGGGCTGCATAGCAGCGTTTCCCCTGACTGCAGGGTACCACACAGGCATCCCCTTCTGTTAATGCCAAAATGTAAGCTTCTAGAGAAAATGAAAAGTGTAAGAGTATCCTTTCAAATCTCTCCTTTGTTTTTGCTTATATGTCAAAATTCAGCAAACACAATACATTTGTTCCCTGGACCTTCAACCTGTCGTGGCTCTTTTCTGCAAATCAGTTTGCACCTCAGTGTGTCTCAGCTGCTGCAGTAGCTATAATTCCAATCATAGCCAGCCACTTTAATGGGCTTCTTGAGTCCACTGGGAAGAGCTATCCCATATGCAATGTCAGCTCCCAGCACCTAGAGAAAGCACAGTCTCTCTGCCACTTTTTAAGGAGAGCTTCAGTTCTGTGGTGACATTTGAGAGCTTTCATTATCTCAGTGCGAGAATCTCTGGGGCACACTCTGGTCTCTTAACATGCCCTTGTTTAACGGCACTCCTTACCTTTGGCTGCCTGTGTTCAGCTAACCAAGTGGTGGCAGAAATGTGTATAGTCCCTCTTAAATCATTCTGATTTTCCCAAGTCCCTCTGCAGTTTTTTGATGGAACATATGGCAATGTTATGTCTATTTGAAAAAGCCTTTGCATCATATGTTTATACAACTGCTCACTATCCCAAGACAAAAATTCTTTCCTGTTATTGCCCATTTGCTGACTAAAGAAATTATCCTCTTTATGTATTCTGGTACTTTACCTTGATACCTTACATGTTTAATTATGTAGTCCTTGGTCCATAATCCCTATGATTCACTCACCACATAATACAACTCGCATTAGTTTTATTTTTTTTAACCCTTGCCCTTTCTTTCTCACTTGCTTTCCTCCTTTGTCAGCCTTTGTTATCTATTTAGTTTTGGATCTTAGCCTGGCTCCCATACAGTCTTTCCTCCTCAGTGACAAAATATTCAGTGGGTCCAGTGGTACAGGATTTGTCTCAAAGGACAAGAGCTCCTGATGGTTAAAGACAAGACTTTAAAAAAACAGGAAAAACCAAGCAACAAACCCCAAAGAAAACTCCTGTAAGTACCACATGAAAGAATAACATCACAACGGAGAGAAAGGAATGGAGTTTGTGATTGTAGAAACAAATGGAGAAAGCACTCTCTCTTTGGCTCTTTTTCTTTCTTCCCCTGTGCTACTGGCCAGTGACCTCAGTCAGCCATGGAAGTCATGGATGTCCAACAGTTTCTGTGGGACAGAGAGTTGCACACTGGATCTTTCCATACTTCCATTCTCCCAATATTCAGCAAAGTAGTAATAATGATTTTTCTCTTCCTTGGGTTAGAGGTGGGTGAGGCCAAAAGAAAACCAGAATCCTTTAAGAGTGAAAACAATTTTCCCCCTTGAGGTCTGTTTTGAAAAAAAACCCGACAACCTGAACATAAAGCTGTATGTGGATTTTTTTTTCCCTCTGAAGGAGCAATGAAATAGTTTTTAGAGTAATGTTTAAAACGTTTTTTTTTTTACAATTGAACTTTGTTCCTTTGAAATCCTTTCTGTGACCACTGACTACTTCAAATGAAGTAACTTTATTTCAAAGCTTGCAATATTAGGGAAATAGGTCTAATATACTTTGGATCTACAGGTAATGGGTTCAATTTCTACTGGTCCTTTGTATCATACTGTCTCCAGTGCATCTTAATGGGCATATCTAGGGACTCTGTGTTCATTTTTTATAGGCTTTCTAGAAATCTGGACTTTTTGTGTCTGCATTATTACAAAAGGTATCTATTTACATGAGATTCCTGAGCTCTACTGATATAACCATTCTTTTTATTTACAAGTCAATAATATCAAGCCTTTCTTTTCAAAACTTTGTTCTTTTCTCTCTTACTTTAAAAAATAAGTCAATAGGCAAAAATCAGACGTGTATTTTCATACTTGGTGCAGTTCATGCCTCATACTTCATATACTACTCATCATACTTAAATAAGAAAGTTTTGCTTGTGATGAATTCCCATTCTGTATATATCCCTAGCAGCTCTTCCAATACATTTCTATTTTTTGATGAGAACACCCTTCAGCCTTTTTCCTCTACCTTGAGGGGTTTTTTCCTGAAAACATATGTTTTAAGGTGATGGGGAGAGCTGCATGTTGAATAGAATTTATTAAATTCCTTCTGATACCTAGAAACTAATAGCTGTGATAGAATACTACAAAGAAAATATAAAAGTTTATAAAATGTATTTTCTCCTCACAGGAATCTTACTTCTCTGAATCCAGGATGAGCCAATCACACTAGACATAGTTTTGCCAGAGGAAGATAGAAGGTGGTACCAGAGCCCAAAAAAGCCTCACATTCATGCTGGCTCAGCACTGGAAGGACAAGCTTTGGGGTTGGATCCAGAGCAGCTCTGATTTCAGGCAAGGAGAGGAGGGCTATTACATAAGGAGAGTGTAACCATCCAGCCTGACATCTGGAAGTGGCTGAATACCCAATACTGGGGGTAAAAGAGGGTCAAGGAATTCTGACCAACAATTTAGGACTCAATCCTGGAAACTACTTATTGTAGGTGGACTTCTGTCCCTGTTCCCAGTACAGTCTCTGCTGTCCGTGGTAAAGGGATGGTAGAAAACTATTTGAATGCACAACACACATGAAGATGCCAGAACAATGATGGGAGTTACTCTTCTGACTCGACATTTTACTCTTCTTTATTCTAGGGCTACAAGACTATTCAGCTTCTCTTAATTGACTTGATGGTCTTGCTGGAAAAAATGAGTTGCAATGACTTTTTTCTTCTGCTGAATTATTTACAGGTGGAAAATATCTGCTTTGCTGGATCTTTCCCAAAAGGCACTAAAATGTTTCTTGCAGCCTGATATTGTGCTTTTCTCCACTTTTCGTTTGGCTAGCAAAAAAAATTGGTTCAGTCAGATCTGAATAAAATCTTTTTTCTTATTATTTTTTTTTTTCTTCTGCTTTAGGGAGTGAAACAATTATTTACACCACCCTATTCCTGATAGCAACCATATGTCTGGACTGCACAGCAATGAGCCTTGCAGTCCTACTTCTGGCAACTCTCCCTGGCCACAATGACATCCCACAGTGCTCCTAATGGGAGTAGGTGCCGTGGAGCTCTTTGCCTGCCATAGGCACTTCCCAGCTTCCAACACCTTACCTCATATGCCACCACTGTCCTCCAGCAGCTCTTGCAGCTAAGCTTTTGGTAAGCTGTGTGTCATAGACAGCATCTGGAAACTCAAAGCCCTCAAAGACTGTGATGCTGAGGTGGGTCAGAGATTAAAAACACAGGGTGATTGAATGAGTTAGACTGTCTGGATCCCCATCAGCTCGGAATGAAAATTTTGTAGGGGACGCAAATAAACTCTATGGAGCTTATTTGCATCACTTAGAAACATCTGTGACAGAAAGACTCTCCTCACAGCAAAGAATTAAGAAACGTGCCTGATGGCCTGGCTGGGACTACTTGAGGAGGACAGATACTACCTGAGAAATTGACCTTGTGTGGGAAGTGCTTTCATCATGCAATAAGGTGTCTCTTCTGTCTTCTTTATTTTCCTCATTAGGAAAGCAGAGCTATCCTTTAATAAAACCAACCAACCAACCTCAATTTGTGAAGGGGCTGAAAGTAAACCCCAGTCATGCTGGGAAAGCCCCAGTGAACTGTGGTGGAAAGACATTTCCTGATCAGATGGAAGAAGGTATATGGGAGTCCTGGAAAGGGAGGAGAGTTTAAAAGACTGAAGTTTAATGGGACATTGCTGGTGAGAGTATGAGGGAGTTAAAGGCTCAGTTAGCTCAGAATCTGAAGCCATCCTTCCAGTACTGTTTGCTCCTCCTTGGTCAAAGGAGGCAGAAGAGAATGACATGCAGCCTCTGTGTCTGTAGGAGACTCTGTAAGCATCTTCCCAGCTCCAGTCCCTGTGCCCTTGCTGGTGCAGAGGCTGTAAGGACTTGTCTTCTGCTACTGAGTACAGGTATAACTTCTTCCAACTGGGCAGCATAAGTGGGGCAGGACACAGCAGGACAACACCTCCCTTCTGCAAACATGCTGAACTTGGCCCAGTGTGAGCTCTGGCTGTGGAAAATGCAGTAGGAGGCTGTGCTGTGGAGCTTTTATCAGCTGTGTGGATCAGAAGGGGAAATTTCACTCTGTTTCCTCCCATTTCTAATGCAGCAATATTTCAGCATTGTGCTTCAACCCATGGTTCACAGCTGAGTGGTAGTTTTATGATTTTATGAGGCATCAGACCACAGTGTCTTTAAATGTTCTGTAAAATATACAGGTTAACCACCTGACCCCTGCAAACTTCTTGGAAGAACTTGTATTGCATTAGCTAATGCATTAGGATGCCTTCCTGGAGCTGCAGAAAACCATACTACATGAAAAGCAAACCTGTCAAACTTGCAGCTTTGCTAACTTTGCACAAAACAGTGGGAAAAAAAGTCCCTTTAACCAGTGCAAAACAAGATAAAACCACAAACTTGATGGCCTTTTCTGCAACCTCAATTGGACATTGCAGCTCTATGCTGTAATCTCAGAACAGAGCCTTTATCATCTTGGGTGTACTAGCATTGACCCATAACAGAGTCTTAAATAAAAAGCAAACCATAATGTCAAAGCAAAAGTCAGTATCTCAGCAGGTCTGGCCTCAAGTGTGGGAGTGTGAACAGAAAAAACAAAACCTCGGAATAAGGAGAAGGCTGGATGGGTTTGAAGAAGGGAAAAAAACCCCCAACCTCTAGAAAAATAGCAGGGTGGAGCAGAAATAAAAATACTTTGGACTAGAGAATCCCTACAGATTCCAAAGTGCAAGGCAAAAAAGGGAAAAAAAGGCCTAATCCTTGCCTTACCAATGCCTGAGCTGATGTGGGTCAGCTGTGGTGGGAGAAAGGCTCAGAGCTTGGATTTTGAAATATCTGCACAGAGGTGGTCCAGCAAGGCCTTATGGCAGAGATGGCATTGTGGAAGCTTTGGGCCAGGCTGTAATTTATTGGCAAAATGCTCTGGGGCTAAGTAGTCAAGAGAGGTGGCACTGCACTCCCTCTGAGAAGAGTGAACGATGCTTCCCTTTTGCTTGGAGGCAGGGAAATGACATTGTTCTGTGGCAGTCAGTCCCAAGGAGAGCAGAGCCTTTTCAAGTAATTTGCATGCCTGAGTGAGTTAACACTGAGTGGTTCCTGCTCTCTGTTGGATTGTGCTTCTGCCCATTGTACAGGAAGCAGAGATGGATACAGAGAGGCATAGCTGAAGTCATAGTCCTGTCCAGGGACAGGGCATGTACTTCTCCTAGTGCACAGCCCTACCATATGAATTTGCTCCTGTTACATGTATTCTCTCCTCTCTGCATTGAAGCCAAGCCTGCTACAGGAAGAAATTATCCTTTCCATCAGTTTCCACACCCCTGCAAGGGACAAAATGGACTCAGCCTTCAGCAGACATGTTTGACAAAATACTGGTTCTTGAAGAGGCTCTAGGAACAGCTGTTGGGTGTTCAAAAGCTGAGAAGATGAAGGAGTGCTGAAATGCAGCCTGTGGAGAACATGGTTTGATTCCTATTGTGGAAAGCCCCTTGCCCCCAAAAATTTAAATTGGCAGGGGGCCATGCCACTGAAAAACATTTTGACCTTATGTAAATTATTTCATATCAGATTGCTTGGTTTCCTATTACACTTATTCCTTGGCAGTTTCATAAGTGTCATGAAACTCAGTTTAGAGGGGAATGGGATGAGTTCACCTGCAGCAAAATAGAGGTGGCTGCATCCCTGAGTCAAACCAGTGGCCATTCACCTGCCTGTTGTATCAAACTGGTGTGTCCTGCATTGCCAGCCTCCCTGGGCAACAGGTTAATTTACCTGTACACCCTCTACTGCTCCATGGTCAACCAGGCCTGCTCTTACTGTAATGCTGAGTATTGGTGCACAACCAGCTGCTCCTTTTGTGTTCCAGCTCCCAGGAGTTACTTGTAGGTTCCCAGAATTTACGGAGCTGTCTTGCCCTCTGCTCTGTTAAGGTCCTTTGCTCAGTAGTGCTGATCTCTAAGGAAAGTAGTGCATGTAGACCCAGCCAAAGTCCCATCTATAAGTGACTTTTCATCACAGGAAGGCCAGAAAAGGGACAGAAGGGACCCACCTCAGCACCAGGGGAACTGGCTGCACTGTAAAACGTAGGACAATCGGATCTCTAGTGAAACTGGCAGGTTTGGCAGACAAATAAGGGTCACTCATTCTCTTGTGGATTCCCTGAAACACAAAATCTCCTCAGTTAGATGAGCCAGGTGAAGCTGAAAGTCCCACATCAAAGCCTAGAGGGAGCTGGAGGCCACAGAGGAGATCATATCTACAAAGCATTACCTGATGTGTGACAACAGAACGATACAGGGGACTCAGCAACGAGATGGTTTGTGTAGCACCATGGGAATGTCATATTGGTCAATCTTCTTTTTTCTTTTTGACACCCTTACTGATATGTTGGTAAAAATGGCATTCCTACTGGGGAGTTTACAAATTTTTGTGCTCTGTTTTTCTTCTCTTAACAGCCCAGCATGCCCCAATGTGCTGTGTGCATCCCACTCAGAATTCTTGTGTTGTCCCTCCTGCGCTGCTTACAGCTGCCTTTTCTGCCAGCTGGCCAAGGTCTACCTCCACCCAGGACAGAAGTGCCAAATGGCTTAATGGGGGATGTTTTCAACTGGTGACACTTTTTATTGGCGGGCCAGAAACAGAAAATGGAACCTGGCATGTTGTGCCATTAGCACTCCTCGCTGGGAGCCAACCACAGGGTAAATCACCTGGCTCACAGTCTGCAAGGACTCAGTTTAAAACAAACAAAAAAAGATATTAAAGCTTTCCCACCCTGCCCCAGCATCCCACTGCAGAGCAGTTTCCTTTACAGTTCATTGCACTGCAGATGGGAGTTTCAGGCAAAGATGATACTCTTCTTTGGCTCAGAGATCACCCCAAGAGAGCAGCTTTGTGGGGACGGGTTCTGTGTTCCTATCAGCTCCCAGTAAGGCATGTTTTGGCAAGCAACAGCAACTACAGTTCACAGGCACTTACTCATCCTCTCCTCAGACTGCCCCAGCAATCCCTGACGGTGAGTCACTGTCCAGCCCTACAAGCCTGGAGATCCCACATGAAGGGCTGGGGAAATATCTTACCTGTTCCTCATCCTACCAGAAATCTGTGACTGGCTTTCAACCAAACCTGCAGGCTTCCTCCGTGGATGCATTGTGTGCAGCCAAGAGGGTTAGTGCTGGCAAAGGGAAAAAAACAGTGGAAGCATACTGCTGGGGTGGGCAGCATCACAGAAGCCCAGGACAATTAAAGCTGTCCCAGGCTCATACAAGAGTGGTAGACTAATGGGAATGAGACCCCAGAACAGGTATGAAAGCATCTTTATACTGTTTTGAGAAAATAATTTGGAAAATACTATTTTTTTCTCATTACTTCAATGTTTTTTTTTTAGTCTCCCTCCCTTTCCCCTTTTCCTCCTCTGAAACACCAACCTGATGAAAAAAGGAGACAAGAAATGTCTGAGATAATGACATCTGTGTCAAAGATGCTGATAATGGACAGATAAATAGCCATATTGCAGCTGCACCTAAGCCCTGGAAATAATGACTGCTGGTGTACCACTGTTTGTCTAACTACAGGGGTTTTTAATAACTATTAATTTTGCATAGTAGTATATGCACTCAGTAAAAGACAATAATTGTCCACAACATTCAGTTTAGTGTATTTATTGTTATTTATGAAATTATTGAAGACGTCTTTGCATTCATGGGTCTGAGTCTTGCACAATTCATTGAAATGCTTGGCATCACTGCCATAAAACACACACACTGAAGGTAATAAAATCCAGCTATGCAGTACAGTAAAAATCCCCACAAAAAATATCATAAAATGGACATATGAATCTTGATAAAGTCCGTGTATCGCTATGCTGCACATTCACGTGAATTAGAGGTGTGTGGTAATCCTGGACCAAGCCTTATATAAAAGCACACACTGTCTACAGAGGCAACATAAAATTCAAGGGGGGAATACAGTGCACCCTGTCCCTCTGATTATGCACAACCGTAACTCTTCATCCAGGAGTCCTCCTTGGCTGTGCAAAATGTTCCCCAGTTCAGCAAACCACCCCTAGCAGGTGTGTTCCAGGTCCCTCCCCCAGCCTCACCAAGGCTGTGTGATATTGGGCACGCAGTCTTGGGAGGCTGACAGTGCTCATCATCCTCCTGGTATGACATTCACCTCCCTCCTTTGTCTGTCAGCTTCCCAAGTGCCTATTTCACCATCGTCCCACAAATGTAATCTGCAAATTCTAAGAAACATTTCTGACCTTCTGTCCTGCTAATACAGTACATAAAGTGGACTAGCAGAGGGAAAAAAAGAGATGTATTCAAAAATAATTGTAATAAAGATTTCCATAGTTGTCTCTGGAGGGAAATAGCCCATTGCTCTTACAGGGGCCAATATTATCAGCCTTCCTAGGCCACTACTAGAAAGGTACCATACATAATTGGTGGGATCCATGGTGATCTAGAAAGCCTTTGAAGTGTTATGACAAAACACTCATTGTAACACAAAATGTTTATGAATTGTACAAGAGGGCAGAAAACAGAAGTTTAGGGACCTCTAGTGTGTTGGCACAGCCTGGGAGCCTCGACTCCCTTAGTATTGGCCAACCAACAGCACCTTCTGGCTAGCAGTGTGCCACTTCCTCACTATAAGCACAGCATTTTATCCCCCAGCTTGTTACCTCAGTCTGTGCTCTTACAGGTAAGAGCTCCCCAGGAGATTTTCTGTCACTAAGCTTTGAAGTGAGCTCTGCACAGCCTTGCAGAAAATAACTTTTAATATGCTGAAGTCTGGTGTCTGCTTTTACTCACTTCAGATGTGTAACATCTCCTTAATGACTGCTTAATGCTGCATGGGTGACCAGGATCATGGATGTCCACTGCCAGAAAAGACCTGGGAGAAGAAAAGCATCACCTGCCAGGCACTGTCTCACAACAGCAGCAGGAAAAATCCCGTAACAGGCACTGCAGAGCCTATGGCAGGATACCGAATATGGATTACTTGGAAGCCTTGCCCTAGTTCTGTGGCATCAAGGATTTAAGATAGGGACAAACCATTGCAGATTAGTGGTCTGCTTTCCTAGTTCCACTGGTGCTTGTTTGCAGGGGGTTGTAGGTGTATATGCATAAAACCTGTACCAAGCACTCAGGTACAGATATGTTACAGAGAGATGGTGAAGGGGAAAGGCCTCACTTCTTCAGCTATGTTAAATAAGATATGGCTTGTGGGCACCCAGGATGATCAGAGGGCTGGAGCACCTCTACTGTGAGGAAAGGCTGAGAGAACTGGGACTGTTCAGCCTGGAGAAGAGAAGGCTTTGGGACAACCTAACCGCAGCCTACCAGTACCTGAAGGGAGCTACAGGAAAGGAGAGAAACTTTTTACAAGGACATGTAGTGACAGGACAAGGAGAAATGGATTTAAACTGAAAGAGAGTAGGTTTATATTGGATGTTAGGAAGAAATTCCTTACTGTGAGAGTGGTGAGGCAAGCTGGAACAAGTTGTCCAGAGAAGTTGTGAATCTCCCATCCCTGGAAGTATTCAAGACCAGGTTGCTTTAAGCAACCCAGTGTAGTGAAAGGTATCCCTGTCTGTAGTAGGAGGATTGGAACCAGACGATCTTTAAGGCTCTCTTAAGTCAAACCATTCTATAATTCTATGATTCTATGTAGAGAGAGCAATTTGGGTAAGGAGAGTTAAACCTGTGGAAAAAAATTGAAGAGTGCCTCGGCAAAAAGATGAGTACAGAAAATTTCCCACCGGGAAGATTAATGAGAATCTGGGAAAACTTCCCATGATCTAAGTAAGCATCAGGAGTTGGATCATTTAGGATCAATTGTGCCAAGCCCTAGTAAAGTGAAGAGGACTGGATGATTTGGGGGTAAGTTTTCTTTTGCCAGCTGAGGGTAAACAAGCTGGTGAGTGTGTGACCGAGCTATGTTCCAGCTCAGCTGTAGGGCACATCTACACAGCATTATGGAGCTGGGAGTGGGGCACTTGTGGGTGAGAAGAAACAGCACCAATGGCCATTAAGTCAGACAGTGAGCCCTACACCACCACTTGTGCCATTGTAATGTTTCCATTATTGCTGCATGAACTTCCACAGGGAAGCTAAAATGTCCATGTCTGCTCCCACGACCATCATGCCATCACTTGTTGTGCTAGTTCACCCCCTCCCAGGGCTCTCACACAGACCCTGGCCAGGCTCAGGCTGCCCCTGTGCTCACCCCATCATTTCTTCTCACTGCTCAGATACAGAGAGGAAACTTTATTTCTTTGAAGCCAGTGGTAGAGCTCCTGAGGACAGATGCAGAGAAGCAATACAGATGCATGTGGATGCTCTGCTGAGTCTGTCTGTGCCTGCATATTTCGCTGGGAAAGGGCAATGCAGGCCAGTGGCATGGTTCTCTGTCCCACTTTCTCCCTGTGTAAAACAGGAATAATGATACTGACCTAGTTCACTGGGGAGCCTGGAAAGGCCAGTTAATGTTTCTAAGGCTCTTTGAGAATAAAAAGGTCTGTATCGGTGCTAAGTGTTATTATTCACGTATTGTAATTCTAACCTATAAGAGACTTGGCTTTAGTAGGAGAATTTCAGTGACTGCAGCTGAAAGAAGGTTTCATATTTCATCTTTAGCTGTATACAGATTAACAGCACTCACACAATTTCTTCACAGGCATAAAGATGAAGGTGAAATCCACACCAGTCTTAGGAATTACAGTGAATTACCTTGGCATGAAGGACCTCTGATTTCCAACATCTGTGAAAGTTTAGCTGAAGTGATGTATAAAGACTTGGTACCAGCTAACAAAAGCAAGTGCTTGTGAAATTGATCCTGAAATCTGAAATTTTCCATGGACTTTGGCATGACCTGGAGTGGTGCCCAAATCAGAAAGGTAAAAGGTTAGCATTTTACTATGCAACATATATTAACCAAGTGAGCATATAAATATATAGAAGGTTCAGAGTTGTTTTGCAGAGATCATTTCATTTGGAACTTACCTATCTCCAACCAGATCAGTGACACAGTGTGGCACATATAATTCTAAAAATCATAAAGATATCAAACAGGGCTTTTATAACATACCATGCAGTCCTGACATATATTGCTGCTATATGCTACACATTTCCATAATCACTGCTTCTCCCATATGGATTATGCTGACCTCCCAGAGGAGATGACTGCATATTGGAATCTTGTACCAGGTAACAGTGAGAAAAAATTATGGGGCTAGCATTCAACTGAGACACCACCTTCCCAGCAAGATTATCAGTTCATTAAATCACATGGGGGACAGTGGCATATCCACCATGAACAAAACCCAAATGCTTTCACATCATATAGTAGTTACTTCAGTGTGTTACACATGATGCCCTGCCACATGGGGGACTATTTGTCCTGATTTTACTTCTCTGATTTTTGTTACAATCATTTTATTTTAGTTTGCAGTCCCAAATAATGGTTGGGGAACATGATGTTATTGATTGGGCATTCAGGAGAGGGTGCATGATCAGTTGTCCAGGCCACAGGCAGAAATGTTCCCTTCCTCACAAAGGTCTCTCTCTCTGCCATTTCTCAGTTTTTGAGTAGACAACAGATACTTTGTGAATAATGTAAGATGGAGCTGCAGAAGTTCTTAGGTATTGCTATATATTACATTTAATGTCATAACAATAAGAAGAAAAAAAAGAAGTGCAAATCTTGAGTGTAGAAAACCATGTTTTCCATGTTTCCTCCTGTTTCCTCTGGTAATAGAAAATCAATGGGCCTTTCATATATGTGGCATATCTGAAGCACTGAAGCTCCCATCCTCCCTTCATATATGAATAAATTAATTTGTATACTTTGCTGTCTGAACAAGTGTGTTTCAAAACAATGACAGATTCTAGTCCATTAGCTCCAGCACTTCTTTGCAGCAGAGCCTTTCTGTCTTTCTTCCACATTTCCTTCGATGAGCAACTCATAGCATTTCCTACACAAGCTCTTCACACCCCACCTCGTGACTGAACTGGGGAGTGCAGCACATATAAAAATGTCACCCAACACAGCACCATTCAATTCCTGGTTGAAACACTGGATTGTTTCTCATCCCTTCTCATTTCCCTAATAGTAGTTTTCTTTTCCCCGGATTTGGTACAGCTTCTCTACCTGCTAACCATTGCCCAGCCACATGCTTTTTCATGGCTTTTGGCACAACTGTACATGTTCTGAGGTAACATTTCAGAGATTCTTTGGTTTGCTTTTTTTTTCATGATGAACTCTCACCAGGAGTAAGGAATTAGTATTTTTCTATTAAGCTTTGTTTCTAAATTTCTCACTAGTTGTACAGTTCAAGAATTCAGTACACTATTAACAAATGCCCTAAGCCTTCATTGTAAATGGTTATGCTCTATATCACTTTTTCCTATATTCTGGAACTATTTGTATGATGAGTCATTAATTGTTTATGGAGATATTTATGGTGCTTTTCTTGGACATGCCCTTTGAAGAAATCAGTAAGCTCGAGGAAAACAATGAGGACTTCTTGGGAGTGGAATTTTAGGTTTGTTTTTATATTTAAAAAAGCCTTCAGCACCATCAATAATCGCTGCTAATGCTTAGCATTTTCCTATTGGCTTCTGTTGGGGAATCTGAAATGGAGACAGGCTTCCAGGAGGTAAGCAGAATGGTAACACTGCCTATGGTGTTAGGATGTCCATTGCACAGGCAGCCTGGAGGAAACTTGGAGAAGTTATAGACTTGACCCTAAAGCTAGTAGAAATTTTGACTCTGCTGCTGCTAGGCATGATGTGAAATTGTTGATGCCTTTCAAAAATTATGGAGGAATTTTTTAGTGGAGCATGTATCAGAACTCTGATTTCCTGACTTTTGACCCCATTTTAGAGGTTGCAGAGCACTGATGGCCCCACAAAGACCTGTTCCCTGCTGCACTTGAGAATATAGGGGGCTTCCCTTCAGGCATCTGGACAGAGAGGACTGTACATTCTGGGCTAGGTCTCAGTTTCAATAGGCAGGACCATCAAGATTGCTTTCTGTTTTTGGTTTGATTTGTATTTTATTTCTGATGTGGTGATTTGAGACATTGTGTGCAGGAGAGAGAGGGAGAGAGGGAATGGCGTGCTACCTAGGGACAGAGGAGTCCAGCCTGCTTAAAAGGGAAATGTTGCTGGATAAACACAAATTGGTGTTGCCACATCATTAGGAGAAAGTTGTCTATCATTAAGCACCATGTAGTGGATCCCTGTGAGCCTGAAATAAGTCTCCAGGGGATATACACTCATACTTGCCACACGAGTGGAAATGCTGAGGATGAGCCACGCTCCATCTGGGTGTCCACCTCCCACCTGTGTTAGCATCATTATGTGCATGTTGGGCTGACTTAGCACACTGAGGAGGAAGATGGCCATGCCATTCTCTTTTACCATCTGGGTAATTTACT
Source organism: Notiomystis cincta (assembly GCA_013398075.1). NCBI lineage: Eukaryota > Metazoa > Chordata > Aves > Passeriformes > Notiomystidae > Notiomystis > Notiomystis cincta. The sequence goes on from VZRX01011050.1 coordinate 186,942, forward strand.
CTGTGAGTTTCTTAGAGAGTGAATTCATTAATGCAGATATGCAGGGCGCAATTATTCAGATGATGCGGTGGGAGGAAGCTGCATAAAATTTACAGAGCTCTGCTGGTACTCTGAGCAGTGCTTTTCTGGGTGGTCCTGCCTGGAAAAAAATCACACCTAGGAATGCCTTGATGACTTCTCACTGTGTCCCAAATGGCAGCTCCTCCCCATCTGCATCAGTGGGAGCCACTCTCACTAGATGAGGGAGATACTAGAAGACTCCCAGTTAGCATCCGTCACAACAGAGAGGAAATCTGTGGGAAATGCTGATCATTTATATCAAAATTAATGAGATTTTCCCTCTCTGAATGTGAGGGCTGAGATGTATGCTGACTACAGGGAAAAAAAATCCGTCCATGGATATCTAGCTTGCCTTTTTTATTTATATTTTTCCAGGGGTCTTGTATAATTGATGACAGTGCCTATTTGGCAAAGGAATTTTCTGAGCACAAAATTCGTTTTAATAGTAATTTTTGCCTATTAAACAAACTGTTGTTTTTTCCCTCCTACATCTGAAGCCAAAATCACAGGACCACAAAACAAATCAGCCTAATTTCACTGTGAACTTTTCTTTTGACATCCTTCTATTTTTCAAAGAGAATAAATGTGTTGTTACATGACTGCTCTTTTCCAGACAGAAGAGGCAGAGAGCTATTTTTGAAGCTCCTTAAATCAGAAGCTCTGGCTCTTTACAAAAGCATCCCCACAGGATATCAGGACTGTGTTTGGAAACATATGTGATAAAAAAAAATCAAACCATAAAAATGAACTGGGATCACCTTGTAATTGGGCAGAGAAGACTTCCTGCTGCTGTCTGTATTTTTGTTAAAAGCCAGTGCTTCTGCATTTCTCACCTTTTGCTGCGCGAGATTGTACACAAAATCTCTGATTGCCAAGCAAATCAAAGCCAAGAGGGAGACCCCCTGTTTGGAGGAAACCATCCCCCTCCTATATTCTCTTTTACTGGTGTTATGTGGGAAAAATTAGATGTACAAAATGAATCAAAAGTCATTGTAAAAAAAAATAAAATAAAAACACCACCAGTGGAACAGAGCTATATGGAGGACCCGAAGGAGATCTTTGAATGCATCAGCTTCCATATAGAGCAGTAAGCTAATAGGCAGTTCATTGAAACTAAAGTATAATATAAACATAAAATTACAGAGAAAATGGCTGAAAATATAATAAAAAATAATTAAAAATCTTGTAGGAAGGTGGCTTATCAACATCTGATGTAAATACAGACATAGGAAGTGCAGTTTATCATTTGAATAGACGAAACAGCTGAAAATGGTAACAAAATTTGCAGGTTTGTAGTCTATTTTTCCAAAAATTCGAGAAAATCCCAGCGGTTCCAGCAACAACTTCCCATTTTCATCTGTCAGAAGATGATTTCTCTGTTTTGCTCAACTACAAGAATTCTAAACCCATCGTAATATTGGTTAAAACTGTAAATTTAAATTCAAAATCAAAATAAAGGAAGAAAAATCAGTCATTTCCCTGGTCCTTAAATATTAAATATACTGTGGAAAGACACGACTCTCTCCAGCAGTTTGGTATGACATGAATCTTTGAATAGAAACCAGACCTCTATTTTCTTTTGTCCACTGCTTTCTGCTCTTCAGTGAAATGAAATTTCAACATTTCAACTTAGGACAAAAGTATTTTTTCTATAGAGTTGTAAGACAAATTGGACAAGGCGTTAAGAGAATACAGAAGTTAAAAACAGGCAGTGTTCTCCCTCCCCTGGAAACTTTTATCCTACTATCACCAGCCAGGCATATTTAAAACTCAGCATCTCCTAGGAATGTGGATATCATACTAATAATATATGTTTTCCTTTCATGGAATGGCACCTGGAATTAGCTCACTGAGAGCAGACTGGTAACATTCAGGCTGCAAATGTTTTGAGGATGAAGCATCTTTCTGTTTGGACCAGAACCATTTTCCTAGACACAATGTCAATATCAAAAATAGTCTTATGTTATTAAGAGTTGACCCTCACACATGAGAGTGTATCAGTATTGGTTCAGACAACACGTGACAATGTACATGTGTATCTGTGCACACATGACTATCTGTATTTTGAATAGATATTTGTGTGTTTTGACCTGTGTAAGTATCTGTACATATATGTATTTACATGTTATACATGTTGTGTGTATGTTGAGAAGGATGCATGCTCACTGCAATGGAACCCAGGCAGCAGCAGAAAAACAAAGATAGTGACAATCCTTTTCTAGGCACTGTGTCCTTTTCCATACATGGATACAGTTCCTGGGCCAGGAACAAACATTCTCTGTAATGAAACTATCCTGCTTTCCCAAGACATAGGAGGAATGCTTTCCTCCTTCTTTTCTCCTCACCATCCAATGGCATGCTTTATACATAGTAAGCAGAACAGAGTGCACTGGCTCTCTCCTAAACATGGCCAGCAATTTTTGCATGTATGTTCAGATGGTTTTGTAAGTACAGAGGATGTAGTGTAAGCAAAGTTCTGACAATGTGGCTTGTCAAGTTAAAAAAAAAAAGAAAAAGAAAATGTTGCTTTAGTACACACAGATACATACAAACATTCATGTTGTAATGGTGTTTACACCTACAACAAAGACCAGGAATCTACCATGTAAGATGTGGTGCAGGCTTCAATATAAGTGAAGCAGAGCTGCCCTGAATGCAGTTGCCATCTACATTATGAAGGGCTGGAAATCCAACAGAGCTACTTTATAGTGCAATTTACATATTTTAAAAATAGCTTATTTAATAGTTTATAAAAGCAAGGGTCAGCTTCCTCTGAAAAGCAAGAGCTTTAAATACCTGCAGTTATTTTGAGAACATGGGTGATTAAATTCTAGCAACTCCGCAATTTCAAATGCAATTGGAAGCAAATGATAAATAAAAAATATGACGCCACTTGCTCCGAAGTTATTTTGCACCTTTTTCTTCTTTCTGAGTCTCTCCTCTTTCATTTTCTGTTCTTTACCTACCAAACTGTCTGCCTGTATTTTGTACCTATCTGTCCAAAAATACACACACACACACACGTGAAAACTGATTCTTCACATGGTATTCAATTGTATACATCCAATGGCTTATCTCCCTACCTTTATAATATTATTCCCAATATTATTTGGCAAGACAAAGAGAAATGCAGGTAAGAAATATGAGGAAAGGTTTAATTAACAGCTCTAACTTTTCACCTTGTTTAAATGTTTGTGTAATTTCAATTGCTGCAAGTCCCTGAAAGGAAGTTGAAACCCATTGGTCAAAAGAGGCAACAAAGACAGAGGAATTAATATAATCAGAAAATATTATCTAAGTGGAAAAGAAGAAAGATTCAGATTTAATTGATAGCTACTAAGAAGCAGTGACTTCTATCTCTTCACTTAAAGAAGATTTTTTAAAAATCCATCCCAATAGAATTTTCAGTCATTAGTGGAGGTTTCCAAAATCTCCAGAGAGAGAAAATGAATGGAGATGTTAAATGCAAAGGCTTATCTTGGGGACCCTAATTCTGCCTCATGCTGCTCACATTACGTATTATCCTCACTTGGCCTTCTTTTTTGAGAAAGGGACCAGCAAAGTAGAAGCATTTCTGTGCAGTAGAGGAAATCAGATTACACAAGACACTAATCACAAAACCCCACAGAAATGGACAAAAAAATTTAAAATATCTGGCTCATATTCATGGATCCCTCTATGTTTCTTTTTCACACCTTTTCCAAATCCAAATGCTTTGGCTTTGTGACCTCTAGTGCTCCTCAGTCAGGTGGAGGGATTGCAGGGGAATGGAGAGATGCTGGAAATGGCACAGAGTCATACAAAACTGTGGAAATACATATTTAGGAACCAGATATAATTTTTAAAGTTAGTATGACAGTCACTCTTTTTCTGAGCACAAAGTTGATTATCATAGAAATGGTTTGGGTTGGAAGGGGACCTTGAAGATCATCTAGTTCCAAACCCCCTGCCATGGCAGGGACACCTCCCACTGCTCAAAGCCCCATCCAACCTCACCTTGAACACCCCCAGGGATGGGGCATCCACAACTTCCCTGGGCAACCTGTTCCTTGTGGATTTGCAAGGACAGGTGCTGACAAGACTCTGTATTGCACCATATTCATAAAACAGAGAATAAAACTCGATATGATGCCATTCACTGATATTGTAATATCATGTTCAATAGTAAAACCCAAACCTGACTGCCCTGAGATATGGAAGAGCTTTATGACACTGATTGTGGAGCAATCAGGTAATAGAATGGCAGGAGACATTCAATGCTAATAAATGCAAACATATACAGAGAAAAATACCACTAAGATTACAAGCGAGGTGTTGAGATCAAAACTGGATGACGGTATTTTCAAAAAGATGTCTTAGAGCCAGTGTGATTTGCTTTATGAAAATGTAAGCTCAAAATATTTAGCTACAGCAGAAAAAGGAAAAAAAAACCTGAATTTTAGGCATTAATGGGAAATGAATAGGAAGCAAATGGTAAATATGCTTTTCTGTCCTTCTATCTCAAAAGAGATGTAATCAAGCCATAAAACTGGCAAAAGAGGGCAAACAAAGTGATCAAAGATGTGGAGCAGCTCCCAAATGTGGAAAAGATTAAACAGAGCTGGACGTTTTAGCCTGGAAAACAGATGATCAAGGAGGGATAAGGCAAAAGTCTACAAAAACACAGAGAAGTCAAATGAGGAAATGGCGGTTACTGATCATTGTTTCCCCAAATGAAAGAAAAAAGGATTTTCAAATGAAAATATTGGGTAATAAACATAAAATAAACAAAAGTAAGAAAGTCAAGGAATCTCAAGGCCAAAAGTATATGTAGGTCCCAAACATAACAGGATAAATTCACAGAAGAAACATTTATGGAAGGCTATACAGCATAAACCCACAACTTGCCAGACTGGGGACTTTCTAAACCAGGCTGTACCTGAACCCTGTTTTTATCAGTAAAAATAAAGCCTCAGCCTCATGTTCTTGTGCTGCTTCTAAAAACAAATATCTTCCCTTGGAGAATTTTATTTATGTGGGGATTTAGTCAAGAGACTTCAGTGAGCTCTTTTGGGAGGGAAGCTGTAGACTAGCAGAGGAAGGGTTAGTGCCACACTTCAGTGCGAGAGAGCAAAGTGACTGACATACCTAGAAGTTGTATCTAGGGGGCTACCTTCATCTACACACTCACAGCAGGCGGGTTTCCATGTGGTTCTGAAGAGGAATGGTCTCTTAGTGGACAGCTCTTTCCACCAAGGTATTTTATTTGCTCTCTGAACTCTGCTTTGAAGAGAAATTTGCAAGCAAAGGTGAGTGGCGCGAGACACTGTGTGAGCTGGAACGACGTGCTACGCTTCCGGCGGCGCTGCTTCTTGCAGGACAGGCTCACGTGCCGAATGCTGGGCCCAAATTTACGGCAGAGAATGGGAACAAAGCAAGTCTGAAACGCCTGTGCTGTTTACAGACCCTCCTCTGCTGCATGGTGTCACATACCCTGATCACAGCTGCTCTGAGCAAAAAATGTTTTCTATGGAGAAATCACGGCAGCTTAGGGAAGGAAGGTGAGCAAGGACGCCGAGTGAGAGCAGGGAGCTGTAGCTTGTATTTTGGTGAACTTAATGACTAGTTTTGAGGCAAAGACTTGAAGGCCAAAGTCTGACAGGCTGTCAGGCACTGATTGCCATTTTCATAAAGGGCGCTATGCAAGTGTAAGTGATTGATAGATTGATTGATTTATTTTGCTGAGGCTCCTTTGTGGTCTCCTGGGGGGATTTCTGGCCACACCTCTCAGGCTGAAAGCACTTGCTCTGCCTGCTGTTGCCTTTTTTTTTATTTGCGGGTAATGAAAATTTGTTACAAGCCTTCCCTTTCATCTGTACATGGCAGGCTGTCACACAGAAACAAGCCATTCTGGAACCTTGCTTCCTTCCAAATTGCTAAATATTTTTCTTCAAATTGCTTCCCTAATGGGCTAGTATAATAGGAGCAGCATGCTCTCTGCCCACGCCGAAGATGCCAGAGCATTTGTCCAGTGCACATGTGTGTTGGGCACAATAAACTCATTGCCTGGCCTGGAGACAGTGCGGCTCTGCTGCTGATCTGATCTATAGCACACATTCCTTGGGCGCGATCGTGCACCCCGTGCCCACAGGAGAATATGCACACGGGTGGGTACTGGTGCCTCCCCAGGGAAAATGCACCTCGTCAGCGAGGCAGCCAGCCACACTTCCACTCTCCTGGGAAGGAGCCATGACTGCATTCCGTAAGGTGAGACACAATGGCAGGAGGAGGAGAAGTGGGCTGCACAGCCATCGAGTAAGCCATGCGAGCAGCGACAGAGCTGGGCTCGCTAATGGACTGGCCTGGCCAGTTTTTTATTGACTCCAGTTGCTGCTTTTTGGAGGGGCAGGCACCAGCAGTCCCCAAGGTCAGCAGTTCCATGTGCTCTATGCTAAACTGTTGCTGACCCACTGCTTTATGAGCCTAAGTGCTTATCCAGGAACAGAAGTGAATAGGTTGTGTGTGATAAGAAAATAATTTGCCAAAACTGCAACAATAAAGAAAGCCTGATGGGATCTCTTATGGTATGAATAGCCCGGAGCAGCTGCAGATTTCTCTCTGCTTTCACAATTATTTTCTTTTTTATAACAACTAAAAAGGGAGCATTGTCCACAGGCTCCTGCAGCCCATATTTTCATATCCAAATCTAATATTTCCATATACATGTATATACTTATTATACATTGTGGATCTTTGTGAATAAAATACAGGAACAGAAAAAGAAAAAAAGGAAAAGCCTTCTCAGATAAGAGGTCTGTTGGCACACCAGCTTATCCCATTCCTCTTTTCCTTTTCTCTCACAGCCCTTCTAGATGTATTTCTGCAAGATCCGGAGCAGCCATCCCAAGACACATAGAGCCACGTTCCCTGCCTGCTGTGCCTGGTACAGCTGCACCCAGGTGGTTCTCAGTGCCAACATGGAGAGCTCTGTGCTGGGGGTAGCCATCCTCCCACACCACTTGTGGGGCTGAGAATGTCCTGTCCCCCACCCAAGGGCAGTGTCTGTTGAGAAGGCTGAGTAAATTTTTGCATATTTTCCATCTACGTGTTACAGAGGAGCTTCAGCCCAGCAGATGACTCTACTAAGGCCTCCTCAACTCACCCTGTTCCCCACTCCCCGACTGGTCTATGGCATTTTTCTTTCTCAGGGAGCATAAGCAGGTCTGGTGTTCATCTTGTGCTCTGTCCCCCTCTCCAAACAGCCCCAGTGGTTCAGGACTCAGCGTCTGGGTCTGTGCTCTGACTTTCTCTTGTCCACCAGTCCCTAGGTTGAGAAGTGGTTTGCCCAGAGAGGGTTGTTGTGATCCAAAGCCCTGGAAACCATGCCCAGGGCTTCTTCCAAAAGCTATGCCAGAGATCCTTGGAGAGGTACCGCACTGTCAGGGAGTCCAAGTCTCTGAAGCTCTCTGAGAACATCTAAAACCATCAGAGCTTTTCTTCTTGCCATTCAGTTCTGTGTAAGGAGAAGACCAGAGTCCAGCCTTGGATGTCACATCAGGGTCAGCTATGAAAAGTTCAGAAAACAGTTGTATAAAGAAACACACAAAGAAATTACTCAGATCGTAGCTGATCTCTGTAGCTGATTTCTCAAAAGGTCTCCAGTGAATTGGGCTGAATGAGCTTTTTGTTGCCTTTACTCTTAACAGGAGTAGTTGAAGTCAGAGAGGGTTCTCCTCTCTTACTGCTGACAGCTACAGTATAGCAGGATTGTGGTGCCTTAGCATACTGTGATCAATCTCATTTCAGTTCATTTTGCTGGAGTTTAATTTTCACACGGCCCACATGTGACCACATCCCACTAATTTCCCACTTGGATGTTTTCTTAAAACAGAGAGACCAGTTGAAGATTCTGCAACTCCTGTTGGTGAAATAATAATAATAATAATAATTTACATTTACTAAGTGCTGCTCTTCCCAAAGGACTGCCCAAATGTTTTCCAAAATTTGTATATGCAGGAATCCCTCCACCAAGAAAAGAAAAAATGCAGCTTCTTCCTTGGCACAGAACAGCAGCAGTAGCACAACAGCTTAGGATATGGAATGAATCAAAGGTTTAATGTTATTACATCTTTGTGGTTCTGTTAGAGTAATGCCCAGAAGTCTCAAGAGGGTCCAAGGCCTCTCTTGGGGTAGGTGAAATAAGTAGTAACGTTATTGAAAGAAAGCCAAGGAACAGGAAATGGTAAAAAGCATGCTCAAGGAAGAGTTGAAAGAAAGAGAGATAAACATACACATGATCACCATAGATTTCAAAGATATGATAAAGTTGTGGGTTTGGAAGGGACCTTTGATGTTATCCCAATATACTCTTCTCTCCTATAGCAGGACAGTGTATGGGATAACACCTTCTAACTATTTAATCACTAATAGACTTTTATATAATGATTGTTCTTAATGATTTCCACTGATTTTTAGCCTTCTGAGGAGCCTTCCTCTTAGCTTGTATCCTTCCCTTGCCTTTAACGTGAACTCAAATGTTCCTTGCTAAAACACAGACCTCTTATTCCTCATCTTGTGCACGGCAACATCTTTGCAGGCTGTCATTACCTGTCTGCAGACTTCCTACAGAGGTGTCAAGGTGAGGCTGATGCTGGTGTTGTAGTGGACACGATCCATAAGATGGGAATTAGAGGACAAGGCATGAGTGTATCTATTTCTATGGGGAGTTGTATGGTAAAGTTGCTTATGGAACAGGCTGAGAGATTCCAGGTTGGTACTTGCACTCCTGTGAGAAAAGTGAGTCGGACATAGAAAAGAAATTATGGACCTTGGTGTTAAGATCAGAAATTCCCATCTTTTTGTTAGTACATCATTCTATAAGGAAACCAAAGCAGCAGGTAAAATGCCAAGCATGGAGTTGGGGTAGACACTTGTGGCAGCAGCAGTGAAGGACAAAGGGGTAAGGCTGTGATGGTCAACAGCATAGACTTAGCTAAGCATGGTACCTGGGAAATGCCTTGTAGACACAGGCAACAGTTTCTGGAGAAGAAAATAAAAATGGTCACTACAACATGGGTCTACATGACTGAAAGGTTAAGGACCTTATGATCAGGCAGAGGAGAAGTGCAAGGTTTTGACAGAGGAAGATTAGTGCTCTGTGCTAACGAGCTGGTGTCAGCAGGACCTCTGTGAGGAGAGTTTGCCGGTGCAGGTGGAGATACAGGGCTGGAAGGAATAAAGGTATCCTGCAGATACCAATTTGTGAGTTTTCAGAAGGAATATGTGTATTGATTTGGAGCTCCACTTCACAAATGTGAACAGATACAGAAAGCTAAAAATCATTTCTCCTCTCTTATTTTCTCCCACGAGGAAAGCAGTTTTAGGTGTTAACGTCCTCTCTGCTGAGTCTCCTGCACACCCATTCTTTGACCTGATTTGAGTACTGCTTGTTTGTCAAGCAGGAGGAATCTTTCTAGTTCCTCATCCTCAAAACATACTAACCTCAATCCTGACAGTGGGCAGCTCGAGGTGCATAATAGGATTTGATCTTTGGGGTATTTGTCCGTAACAAGATTTGTTAGAGGGACTAGTAGATGACACTGGAAAATTTCACAAGTTTTAAGATTTCCCTTCCTTTTCCTATTCTTCCCTTCCCAGGGAATGGAGGATGCCTTGCACTTAAAATGCAGAGCTCAGGGGATCCCAAGATAAAGGGCAAAGTTCATTCCAACACCCAGACATCCTCCCCCTTGGAGATTACACAGGTACACACCAGAACTGAGCCCTGAGCTGGCCCCTGTCCTGCCAACGTCTTTTGCACTTCTTTAATGGCAGAGATTAGTAAGGCAGAATTGAGCTTCACCTCCACAGACCCAGATCCACTTGTTTAAGTAGAATATTTTGTTGTTTATGCTGCAGGCTAAACAACTAGGTTTACCTAGGGTCTCTTGTTAAAATGAGCCATCTGTGGCAGCTGTGGTAATTATACCCAGACTACTGTACCTTTCATGCAGAGCTCTTAGATTTATGTTGAGACTTTGAAAACAAGAGGAACAATAGCACAAGGGGAAAGAAAATATCTCCTTAGAGTGAAAACTATCATGAGATCCTCCCTTCCCTCATTTTCCAGTCTTCCCTGGATTAACCACAGTCCTCAGGTTCTTCAATGGCTGTTCCCTGTGACAAAGTACTACAAAACAGTCTGAGGGCAAAGAGCAGATGGAGTCTGAGGCAGGTTTTACACCTCCTCCTCATCAGCAAATGCTTGCCAACACTTTGCTGTGGTGAGCCAAGTAAATGTGGTATTTGTGCTGCTCTGAAATCCGGGCAGTGCCACAAGTGCTACCATAGGTGTGAGTCACTTGATTCCCTCTACCCATTCCGAGCACCTCAGCACAACTTCTGCAGTAGCTGCTGGGCAATTTGCTTCCCCTGTCCCCAGAGCTCTCAGTGCTGTTGTGAATAGGAAGCAGCAGGAATTGCTCCAGAGCAATGCCAAGTATTTCCTGCTCTCCAGGGGAGCTGAGTGCTCTGCCCTGGGGAGGGTCAGACCTTTGAAATCAGAGTTACTTTCCAGCGCTGCCAGAAAGAGAGCAAGGTTTAACAGCAGACAAACTTCTGGATGGCATATGCTAATTCTCCCTACTTTCCTCATTTTAAAGCTTCTCCTATTAAACCACATATTGTTTTTATGTTGTAGGTATTGAATAGTGAAGTATCCAAAAATCCATGATACCGGATGATGCTTTGAAGGAAACAGAGAGACCTTTAAACTTCCAAGTTGTAAATGCTACCAAAAAACCATTCTTATCTCTAATCTTCTCCCAGCTAAAACATACATTTGAACAGATGGAAATAAGAAAAGAAAGGTTGTGGGAATAAGCATTGATGCTATCAGCTGGAACTGGCACTAACAAAAGCAACCACTGACTCTTTGAGCTTTCAGGTTGTACAAGGTATTTGCACACACTACATTTCTCTTATTTTGTGTTTTTCACTGTGAGTTTTCATACCCTGTCAGAACAGTTCAATCATAAGACTAAGTCAAGTTATCATGGCTAGAAAAGAACAATAGATTTGATTCACTTATGCTGCTTGTGGCACTACCACGGCAGAAAGTCTGCCCAAGCCGAGGGGGAGGTCAGAGTGGTGCAAGGTTCACAGCCCTTGGTGACTCCCTAAATGAGTACAGCTGATCTGGAAAAATGCTGTCAGCGGAGCAGAGAAGGGTGTTCTCATACTCCTTAGCCCCTCAGCAGTTTCCAAATCACTAACGAGGTGTTTGCAATACCAGGGTGTGATTTAAAGCTCCTGTCCACAGGGCCAGTCATCTAATGAGCATCTGCCCTACTTGGTTCAAGAGCGAATCAAGTCCGTCGCGTCTGTTGTCTAAAAAGTCATGGATAAATAGTCCAATAACAAACAGTATGAAGTAATTTCCTGCACAAACTTACTGCACCCTGGTCTTTACCACAAGCTCAGATTTCTTGTGTGGGCTCAGATTTTAGCAAAGAATTACGGTATATTGCTTTCCATGAGAAGAATTTCCCACTTAACGGATCTCAGGTCTCTATTAGACCCTTGGCTAATGGAAAACCATAAACCATCCCAGAGCTTTCTAGAACTCCATGGAGAGCTGAAAGTGCAGATATTTAGCCTCTTCAAGGGCCAGGGACTGACGGAGGACTCCTTAAAGGAATGCCAAGCTAATAGAAGTTCCAAACAATTTAGTTTCAGAGGACTTCTAAAGTAAGAGATGACTATATTAACCCGAATATTATTTAATGGCAACATTAACTCTTCTTTGGTGGTGTTCCTTGGTGGTATCTGCCACCAAATTCAAGGTTCTGACCTGATTGATTGTTTTTTTTCTGGGCGTGGGGGTTTTTAATGTTACCCTCCATGGCTAGGTCTGTTTGGCAGCTAACTTCGACCAGCACAGTTGCAAGGTTGTGCACCTTGTTGCACGTGGTCCTGAAGGTGGGTAAAGCAGCTGGGACCAGATGTGTTCTGGCCACTGCTGTTCTTGTCCTTGTCACAGCCTCCATGCTATAAGCAGTGAAGAGTTTGGCTCAGACCTGTTGGACTGTTCCTCTGCCACTTGGGAACTCCTCAGTTTGTGGCTTCACACACTTCTGCACCGGTGCAGTGTCAGGGCAAACTCGTATCAGCTGTTGGCATATCTGCCCCTTGTCTGCAAGTCAATGTGTAGAGGAGAAACATGTCTTAGTAGCACTACAATGGCTGATGTATTTCAATTCACCATAGGCACTGCAGATTTACACATCATTTTTCACTTTAGCATATATATGCCATTTAATGTTGGAGAAGCCCTGTCTATTGGTAACTGGTGCTTTTTTGAATGGCTGCTCGTGAGTCTTTTTTATTTTAATATTTCTTAACTCATCCCCTCCTAAAACAAACTCAGATTCATTCATTAAAATTAAGGCACTAAGATTCCACAGAGACAAACCCCAGAGAGGGCTGATAAATTACACAAATAAGCTGTATTTATAATACCTCTGATGCCTCCAAATAGGCATTTTATAGAAGAGAAGCTCCAGCAAACTGATAAATCTATTCTCTGATACTGCAGCTAAGCTGCATTTCAATACCTGAAACCATCTGTTTGATACAAGCATACACTTAGCATAATATGAATACCTCAGCACACAGGTATCTTAGCATAGTGCATCCCTTCATTTTCTCATAAACAGCAATTATAGCCCAGGCAGAGAGGAGCTCATGGTGGGCTGAGGAAGGAGGAGGAGAAACATATAAAGAAGATGGATTTTTTTCCTTAATCTGTGTGAATCTGACAGAGCATATGAAGATCCGTAAGCCACAGAGTGCTAGTGAGAGAGAGACAGAGAGACAGACAAAATTATTTCCTTTGCTGGGTCTTGCAGTTTGTAGTAGTTCCTGCCTTATTCGCAGGACTTTTTTCTCCCCAGATGCCCACCCAAGAACCATTCAGCTACATTTATTATTCTGTCAAATACAATGTGCAATAAAGAGCCAGTCTCCCCAGTGATGGGTACCTGTGTTCATAGCTTTACAGTGAAGCACATAAATCACATGTGAAGGGCAATGCACATGTGCTTTTTGTTTCTTGTATCACCTTTTATTATCTTAGGACTGAAAAGTTAATAACCCAGTGGGTAATCATGCCATTATCAGTTTACATTGTAGTAAAGCCCATTCAAATGATGATTACATATGTTAATGAGTGTCGTTATAATGCACTACACAGTACATTACCTTCAATAAATATAATTGTTTATGCACTTTAATGAGGGGATATAATGCCCCCAAAACTAATGGCATGGACTGAATTGTGATTTATTGCTGGAAAACTTTGCCATTAAGAAAGGAAATCTCACAAACCCTTTCATGTTTATCTAACTTTTTCTCCTTCTTTAAAACCTGCCACTCATCTTTCCCTCCTTCTGCTTGCAAGGGGAAAATAACTGTAAGACACTTCAGCAGTGCTCCTTGTCAATGCCTTCCTCCACCTGAAGAAGCAGGAGGTGGGTTCATTTAGAAGGTTTAATGAAGATCATTATGTTTACCCCTTAGTAAGGCTTAATGCGCTATCTGGCAACAAAACTGATAACACGTCAGGATTTTGGCTGCAAATCAAACAACGGGAAGTAAAAATGTTGGTTGTTAAACTAGAAACTAGGAATAGAAAATAAGGTTAAGGATGACATTTTGGCCAATGGTCCTTCATCTAGCTATAGAATAGTCGGAGAATAGTTGGCTGTGCAGAGCATTCAAAGCTCTCCAGCTGGGAATGAAGAAAACTAGAGGTGAAATGCCACCTGATCTCTTCAATCTCTAGGCGCTTTCTTTTCCAGAGGAGGGAGATAAAACCTTTCTTTGTGGGCTCAATAAGAAATGACAAAGAGACAAAGAATGCTAAACCAGGCAGCACTGTGTAACTGTCTGAGGGTGCAGCAGGCTGAGCGAGATGAGCTATCAGCAACTAAACTGCACAAGACTGGAGTTTCCTCTTTAATTTCCCTCCACTTGGTTTCCTTCCTGAATGGCACCGCTGTGACATTTCCATTACTGGTGAAAAGTAGTGTGCTTTGTACAGTAGTCTCTTCTGCTATTGAAGTCGGTGCAAAAACTCCCATTGATTTCAGCAGCAGAGGCAGTGAGCTGGCACTGGGGGCACGGTCGCCTCTGAGGAGAGTTTGCATGCGGCATGTCCTAATTCTGCTCTCTCTTCAGTGGTAGAAATCTAAAAAAAGGGTTTCCTCAAGTCTCCAAGAATAAATAAGATGCTGAAATTTAGAACAAATAGTAACAGGAATTGTTCTACATGCTATTAAAATTCAGGTGTGATGGCAAGGAGCATGAGAAAGCTGCATGTGAGAGATCGGTAGGAACTCAGGTAGCTTCTTGAGGTATATTCCCAAATATGTGTACACACAGCAATTACTTGAGAAACTTTCCAAGGATCACAGTCATGTTCCAACTAGTTTGAAAGTCAGTAGTGTAAAAAAACTTTGACATTGAGATGCAATTTGTGGTAAGATCTAATTAATTTTTTTGCTCCTAAGAATAATTTATTATTTACACTTCTTATTATATATGTATTTTAGCTTCATTAGTCTGCAATGCTGGAAAAAATTATACCTTCAAGTCCTATTTATCAAATTAATGGTGCAATTTCATAGTGACACATTCCACATTCATTAAACCAAGTACAGTAAAAATGCATTTAAATTAGATTAGTGTGATGTAATAACGATTCCAGTGTATGGGGTGATATTCTAGCAGTAAAGAAACACCCAGATCGAGTCGAAAGCAACTTTGAGACGATTTTTCAAAATTGATTTTGGCACTGATTTAAGTGAAAGAATAAGGACTAACATTTCCTCCTGCAGCTTACTCCGTGTGGGAGTTCAGGGCCCTGAGTGGAACAGCAGGAAATGAGGGGTAGAGTCGTTCTGGCCACGGCAGTGGAGGAAGTCATGCACGGTCCACAGAAGGCAATTCTGTCGGCCTCCCGAAACACTGGGGAAGGACACCCACCTGAACCCACCTTTCACCACTGCACAAGGGCACTGGAGTTTCTGCCAGCCCCTTAAAATTGTGAGTCTCCCACCCATTTTATGCCGACAAAGGCTCATGTGTCTGTGCACGCATCCAGATGCACACACAGGCACAAATGTCTGGATGCAGAACCTCTTGGAGGTACCACCTGTGCCCCTTTGCCTCGTGAATTACTGCTCTCTGGCAGCCTCTAAGCACTCTCTGGGCCACAGAGGCTGGGTGAATGTTGGTCCATTTCCACTGACCTCATCCACCCTGGCAATCCCAACCACCAAGCAAACAGAAACTCTAGGTGGGTGCCAAATTCATAATCCATGAGGGGCCTATAAAACCTTAAGCCTTTCTGCCTACTCATGCCACATAGACTGTTTGCTTCAACCCCACTGTGAAACAGGCAGAAATTCACATCACCTCTCTGTCGTGTCCTTTAACACCAAGTTTTAGTTTAGCACATTCCCTGTAGCTTAACTTTCCTGGCTTGGGCAAAGAGTGAGAGTCTCTGATAAGCAGCAGGTTGATGGAGGTTGCTGGTCAAGAAACAAATCAGTGGGAATTCGTGTCCTGAAGCTCTGATTGAGTCAGATGGGGGCTGCATGTCCCCCTCCCTCCACATGCTGATACTTGTCTTGCAGTCTTTATAGCCCAGCAGAGGAGTGCTTTCAGCTGGCTGACACTCAACCCCGCGCTGCTCCAATATCATATTAAAGAACCAAATTAAATCAGAATAGCTCCTTAATAAAAAAAAATCTTTCTTCCGAGTATCCATAGGGAGTTGTGTATTGTGTGTATCTGTCTTTCAGACTGTAAGCCTTCAGGGCAATGACTATCTTTATTTCTGAAACACAAACAATATTAAAACACCATTGGCACTTAATAAATCAGCAAAACTACAATCATTACATAGGCCTCCTGGTGAGCCATCAGTTACCTTAACACATTAACAAAAGTGTGCCCTTTGCATTTTGGCATGTGGCTCGTGAGGGGTGTGCATCAGATTGAGAATCCCAGATTTTGGAGGATGTTATTTGCTCACCTAGGAAGCCCTGTACCATTGCAGGCATCGCTGCGGCGACATCCTCAGACATTTTTGTCCTGATCCAGAGGTAGAGTCCCACCAGGGCATGCAAGTTCATCCTCCATCTTGTATCTCTTGAGCTAAGGTGCAAAGAAAGGTGGTAAAGATTGATACAAGATTACTCAGACTGCATATTTAGAGGACATTGTGTTAGAAGGAGTTATCAAATACTTGCATTGTGGTGGCACAGGGGTGTGCCAGCCAGGGATGGCACAATCCAGCAACAAAAGGCAGTGCCCCACGGTGGCTGCCCGATGGCCACTTCTGAGAAGACTGAGCTTGGAGAGCTTATACTGAAGAGCTGGAGCTGAGCTACACTGGTTTTAAATTGATGAACAGGGATATGGTAATAGGGTAGGAAATCAAGAATCTTTCAGGTTGAGCTGGATGTGTGCTAAGAGCAAGGAAACTGCTGCATTTTCAAAGGACCACATCAGCTCTGTATAAACTCAAAGGTAACTTACAGATGTAGGCCCAGAGATACTTTTGCCAAAAAAATATAAGAGAGGTTTCAAAAATTTTTCTTCAGAGATCTGCAAAAAGGCTGAGTTGAATCATTGAGAGCAAATTCATGTATTAATATAAACAATTAAGCTTGATTAAAAAGAAATCAGTTTTGCCTCTGGCCTGAGTGACCTCAGATTTCTAAGGGCTGCTTTTCCAGTCCTAAGGGCCTGAGCTGTGTGTCCTTTTGACTTCAGCTTCTCAGCCCATCATCCCCAGGCATATCTTTTGTTCCACAGTTCCCCTTCTCCTTCTTCCAATAGATACAGAGTTATTTAAACAATTAAGGCTGTATGCCCCTACAGCCTTCTCCAGCAAGCAAGGGGCAAGACACAGCCAAGTCAGCTTGAGCACTCAGAGACAAAGAGAGCAAATTAAATAAAATGATTGCTAAAAAAAAAAAGAAAATCAAATCTAAGCTGAAATTTACATTTGCTCATCTATCTCAATTGATGATTTCTGCTACCAAGCACCATATGGTGCTGTGTGAGGCTATAAATATGCTGCTCTTCCAGACCCATTTCTATTGGCATTTCCCATCAGTAAACAGGTGCTCCTGGCTTCTCCTGTGCCTCTGAGCTCAAAAAACTTGAGTGAGTACCTTTGTGCACCTACAGGAAGCGAATGCAACTTGTCAAAGGGAGTGTTCCCTTTGCACCAGAGAATATCAGCTGCATTTCCACAGAGTGCAGGACAGCAGAGCAAGCCTGCATTACAGTGAGCACCTGTGGCAGCTTCTTTCTTCATGCTTTTCCTAAAATCTTTGTGCCCATCAGAGAGGCTCATCAGTGCCCAGAGGCTCCTCCTGTGTGGATCCTTCGCTGTGACTTCCCAGGGTCAAGCACCACAGGATCTCCCTGGCAGGAATGAATAGGTGCTTGCTCCTGCCTGCTCTCCTGCTAGAATCAGGAGGGCTGAGGAAAAGAGGACAGCCAAGGAATCCTTACAGGGCAAGGGGTTTGCCTTTGTGGGGAAGCTGAGAAATCAGTCAAGAAGCATGAGTACCACCTAGAAAACCTGGAATCCTCTAGCTTGGCAAGGTCTATGGGCTTTATCCGTTTCAGTGGCAAATTTCTGTGTCATTCTGCTGTAGGAATCTAAGCATGATGATGGAACACTACCTCATCCTGCAGTCTGCTGCAGTCTGAGGCCTTCATGCCCTCTCTGCAATTATTTAAAGGGCTTGGTCTGGTTAGTGTTCCCAGCACACTGAAAAGGACAAAAGGGAAGCACCGTTGGTAGAAGCAGGGTGTACTTTGTGGGGCTAATCTGAATATTCCCTTACAAAGACACCAGGAGCCCATTGCCTTAGACTGGGAATAAGGGCTCTGTCTGTTCATGTCAGGTGACCACATTTTCAAATCCATTCCAATGGTTCAAAAATATCCGAAAGGTCAATATATTGTTCATACCACATCAGTGATGCTAGGGGGAATAACAACCTTCAGTAAATCCTATTATTTTCACAACTATACTAATAACATGAGAAACTATAGATATAATAAAAGTTTATATCTATAGTTGCTCTGCAGACACCTCCTCTGGTATGGTATAAATATAGTATATGAGACTTGGCGGTGTAATACAGTTTTTATTTCAATTTTTTAGGGATGGCCATGCACATCCATAACTCATGAAAATAAAAAGTGTATTACACTGCCAACTGTTACATATTCCCTAGTAAAGCAAAAATGGCAAGATAAATTTTATTTTTCTCTTCTCCCCACCAACAAAGTGTCTAGCTGATATGTTGATGAGGAAATATTAGAATAAATATTATTTATTCGAACACTTTCTATACTTTAACAATGTCTGTCCTTTCTGTTTGTCAGTCCTGTCCATCTGGCAAATGCTAGGTGCCTTCTTTTTTCCCTGCATGTTGCCGTTGGTTTTAGTTTTATGCTGCTGTACTTGGCGTTACTCTCCTTAGGACCAAAGAGAAGAGAGATTGCCTCTTCCCATGTCCTGCTCTTGAATTTTCTCATCCACATTCTCTTTGGGTCTTAAGAGCTCTAACATCTGTGTGGGACATATGTGTTGGCTTGGTAGCATTGGCAGCACTTCTCCAAGAAGTATGAAACAGTGTAAATGAGAAAGGATCCCAGCTGCACGTTGTGCGTCAGTGAAACAAGAGGTGAAAAACCCTATGATTCATAGGTAGGGATGGGGAAAGAATTAGAAACTCGAGTGCAGCAGGCTAAGTATCCTATACCTAAGAGAAATGGAACAAATATGTCACTCCCATACTATAAAAAGGAAAAAGTGATAAAAGCCTGTTTTATACAAGTGCTATTATATTATGGTCAGCTCTCGAGT
Source organism: Notiomystis cincta (assembly GCA_013398075.1). NCBI lineage: Eukaryota > Metazoa > Chordata > Aves > Passeriformes > Notiomystidae > Notiomystis > Notiomystis cincta. The sequence goes on from VZRX01011050.1 coordinate 205,942, forward strand.
ATCCACATAGCAATGAATCTGGTGGCAGATTAACTGTGTTAGGCTTGTAGGACATCCAGTGTGGTTCTGCACAGAGTAAGGGCAGAGCCAGGGCCACGGGGGACTGGGGTTGGGAGACTCAGCACACAGCAGCAGGGCCAGGCAGGGTCCAGCCAAGACAAGAGCTGTCCACACACTGCGCTGCTGCTGCTGTCAAAGCTGAGGTGCCTCCTGCAAAACTTCCTTGAGTGGGTCTGTCCTTTTCCCTCTGGAAACTTCAGTTTGAGGTGAGAGTGGCTGATTCAATCTTTGACGAGCCACCCCTGCATTAGAGGACATGTGATGCCTGTCCCTCTGTCCCTCCATCCATGGGACAGTCACTGACCTCTCCTAAAGGCTAGAACATGAGTAAGAAACCTCTAATCCCTGGGAAAGTCCACTTGGTGACACTGGTGCCAACCATCATTTTCTCTCAGTGTGTCTAATTGATTAAGATAATGAAATGAAACTCAGACAGATGTTCCCCATGTGTATTTAATTTGGACTTTGCTAGATGTGAAGTAACCTGCCACTTGTAGGCTCTTTTTTAGTGTGTCAGTAGGCATCATAAAATTATTATCTTCTCTTAAAAATCTCATATATTTGATTCTTTGTTTCTTGCTTGCTTTCTTTTCTCTCTTTCCTTCCCCTCTCTCACTTTTTCTGCTCCTCTCACTCTCCACCCCACCCCCATCCCATGTCTGTGTAAAGGAATATCAGAGACCTTGGGTCAAAGACCAAGGAATGCTGTGTCAACTGCCACATGAAAGGAAAAGAAATTTGAGCTTCCCTTCTCTGTGAATAGCCCAGGTTCTCAGCTTGCACAGAAATCTGCCCAGAGTATCAGTTCCTCCTGTTTCTCTCCTGTAGAACATGCATCCACTACCTCCTCACCTGGAATCCTCGGAGCTGGAATGGAAAAGAGGACTTCATACCATACAAATGTAGAAAAAAGCACTTCCTAGCTCTGTAGAGATACTACACACACAATGATCAACAGCAGCAACCATCTGAATCCCTTCAAAACCTGTGTATAAGCTTCAAATGCACAGACCAATGCCCAGAGGAAGAGAGAAGCATGCACAACATGAGGAAAAAGCAGGGTTTGACGCAGCCCAGCTGATGATAAGGTTTTCATTACAGCCTCAGCATACTAATTCCAGACCACTGCACAGGTGGGAGAGAGGTGCTTGAGGGCCAGTAAACACGGAATTTTATCAGTGTGCCACTATTGCAGCAACACCTGTGCTAAATAACTTTGAACGTTGATCCACTGTGAAGAGTCAGTGCTCAGTAGCCCTCAAAATTTCTCATTTCTTACCTGCAGTGGAGTGGTCTTGTATTTGAGCAGTGGCTGCACAGAACTTCCTAAATGTTTTTCTTTCTTCTCCTTTAGGATGCCTGTCACACAGACACAGAGTCCTGAAATTGCCACCTTCCTATCTCTGCATTTTTCTTTTCATTTCTCTCCTTCTTGTGCAGTGAAAGACATTAGGGATGCAGTGATAAAACACATGATAAAACACCATCACTGGGGAGATCTATGCCATGGAAATACAGAAACAAAGTCTGCACTCAAGCAAACTTTCCATTGGTGGCAGTGGGTCATGCCTCAAAAGGCAAAGGAGTTCTTAAAATTGTGCTTGCCTGATTAAAGCCCTGGTTCAGCTAGAGTGCCTGATTTAAAACAGATGACTCAGTGTTGATGGTGTTGCACTTTAAGTTGGGTACCTGCCTAAGTACTTGGCTGAATGGAGGCCCAGGCAATGTATCTTCAAATGAAGTAGCAGTGGAATACAACAGCCATTCTAACCACTATATATAATTGACTAAAAAATCAAATCACTGAAAAAGGTGCTGCACTTACAGTGAAAAATAATAAATAAATGACTTACAGATTGCCAACATGACAGTCAGCAGCAGAGCAGAACTCAGCGAATGCAGCTCCCATTTGAATTCATGGGAAAGCAGGGACTTTTGAAACTGCTAAGTTAACCAAAAATATATATTGTTAAAGCCAACAAATTTATTTTTCTGTTTGAAAGTCCCTGTTTTGCTATACAGAGGAATAGGTTTGGAATTCTCTGACTCTTCAGCATCATAAAACCTAGAGTGCCTGCTTGGGGAGGTGTCAGGAAAATATTGGTTTCCATTGTAGGCTTATGTTATATTTACACTGTGGCTCACTGAAATACTAAAGCAGTAAGAGATATTATAATTAACCTCTTCAATTTTTCCCTTAAGAAGTATCTGGTTCAATGAACTGTCAATCAACTCTCCCATTTCCTATTAGAACAGGGGCTAATACGCAGGACCGACAGTGAGTGCAGTGAAAGAGGAGAGGCAATACAACGCCTCAGTGAATAGTATAGGATGGTAAATATTAAGTATGTTTTATGTAAAGACAAATTTTGAAATGCTCTGTGGCTACTTTTGAGCTACATCAGCCCTCTCTTTTTGTGCCCCTAGTTCTAAGGGCACACACAGTTATTGGTGCAATTGTATGCCCACTTTGTGAGAGCAGTTTAGGTCACTGGAGTTGATTTGCAACTTGTAAACCTGACACTCAAAATTTGCAGTGGTGATGAACTGTTGTTGATGTCATTTGGTGTTATGTGCTTAAAAATAAGATAGGTGGTCAAATATGTCTACTAAATGCTAAAATGATCTGAATTGTACAATAATACGAAATGTTGAAGCTTAGTGCTTGAAATATTATCCTTTTGGCTTAGAATTTCAACTTTTATAAATGTAGGTCTATTCACAGTCCCCAGTGCTGCAACTGACTGCATTATTTATTATTTATCATTATTAATTATCACAATGTATTATTTATGCCATGCAATAGGTATGCACAGGATTTTGCCAAGAAACATCCTTCACTCTCACATTTATTAATTTCTAGAATATTACTATGCTGTTTGATTTGGAAGTGAATCAAACCATACCTAGATATTAAAACGAGTGACAATGAAAATCTTCAGAAGTGGTCCTGTTTTCAGTTGTGAGAATCAGGTGGCAGCCTGGGGCTCTCTTCAAGGTCACTGCTTTCCTTTCCAAACCTTGACACCAGGAAGAGATGCCTGGTCCTTGGGCTCAGTCTTGTGCACCAAGAGCTCTTCCCTGATTCTTCTGAGGCCACAGCATAAAATCCAGTGTCTGAGTTGCAGCTCAGGGTCACAAGTGGAACCAAATTATAGTCTTAAACTGTGCCAGGGCAGGTTTAGAAGGAATTAGGAGGAACTTCTTCAGAAATTAGACATTGGAATGAACTGCCCAGGGAGGTGGTGGAGTCACCATCACTGAAGGTGTTTAAGGAAAGACTGGACATAGCACTTAATGCCATGCTCTGATTGATATGGTGGTGTTCCAACATAGGATGGACTCAATGAACTCAGAGGTCTTTTTCAACATAATTGATTACAGAAAAGCCCCAAACCCCAAAGAATTATCTGATTGCAGGCACATATTCATATTTTGATTTACCTTAGGTTTATTGCTTGTGAAGTTGTGCCCTGTATTTCTCAACAAGAATAGGGCCCATTATTATGTTGGTCTCTATACAAACATAGTAATAATAATGTGCCCAGGATGGTGCACAATGTTTGTAAATATTAGTATTGAAAGAAGTACAAACAAACAAACCAACAACAAAAACTAGGCAGAATTTTCAAATCTGCCCTAGTTCCTAGATAATGCCTAAGTTTCTTGAGCAGTTTTGGTAGTCTCTCTGAAATAGCTGTCATCTATCAATCAATTTATGAGTAAAAAGTCTTTGTCTTAGAGTTTTGGCAATAGCTGAGGTCCCAGAAAACTTAACAACATGAGCTGAACATGGGTTGAGAGGAAAGACCTGCAGGTGCAGGGTCTCCAAAGCCAGTCCTTATTATTTGCTACTATATCAAAAATGTGGTACTTAATGATTATTTTTTTAAGTGAAGCACAGTAGTAAGTATAGAGAGAGCTCCTGTTCCAAGGAGCTCACCACATACAAAGATGTACCAGTCTGGTGAAAGATGTGGAAGGAGCAGATTCAGAACAGCTACACTTTACACACATGTGGAAAAGCTACAATCAGCTGTATTTTTATCACCCTCAGAACTCAGCATTGCTATCAGATATAAATGTACTGAAAAAGGGGGAAAGGCTTTAAAAATTTGCTTATTTGTATATTTAATAAACAGTAAGCAAATAGACAGTATTTTTTTTTTCCTCATGTCAAAGTTTAGTAAAATTCTGTTAACATCACCATTCAGCTAAAGCACCTTATAAATATAATAATAATCACTTGTGGGCCAGTGGGAGACCTTTCAGACTTCTGTGAACTGGTTCATCCAAGTTCAACTTCAAGACACAAGGCTAAGGATGAATTTTGAAAACATTCATCTCAGGGCTGCAGCTTCTGCAATCCACCTGCAGCATGATTCACTGATCAAGAAGGCTGCACCCCTCCTGGGAAGGTCAGGAGACAGCAGCGTGAGCAGCTGGCACTGAGCTCTTTGGTAGGTGCCTGTACAGTCCAAGGCACCTGTACCAAAGCAAGGTAACTCCTCCCTGGAATGAGTGGAGAAGTACAAACTAGTAAGGACAGACAGAACATTTGATGCTGACGGCTGATGCCACAGAAAGGCTGTTGCCTCCTGAGTGATGATGGCATTATGTCTTCACCTTCTGAAAAAATAAAATCAGCATTGAAAGGTATTACTGGATGTCAGTTTCCATAAAAGCAGGGTGGCAAAGTCCCCCTTCCTTTATACTGGTGGGAAGTAAGGACGGTTCTGCTGAAATCAGCAATGCTGAAAGCTGTAACACTGGTCAAATCAAGGGACCAGCTCAGCGACAAAGCAGTCTCTCTGTGAGCCTGACAGTTCATTCTCCAGCTACAATAATGAAAACAGGGATGTGCTAAAGCAGCAGGGGTCCTTAAACTCCTTTATCATCTGGGATCACATCTTAATACGACTGACTGATGAACACTTCCCTTCCTATTCTCCCATCTAAGAAGATCACCTCCTCTTCTACTTCCTATCATGTATCCTCCCTGTGGCAAAGCAATAGCAATTACAGGAATATTAAGGAAGTAATTAATGCATTTTAGCCATCTTTTAATGAAATTCAACATCTGAGAAAAAGGGAAAGAGCCAATAAAGTGTAACCTGTTATCACTACCACATGCCACATTTTGGCAATTTGTGTGCTGGAAGTCTCAAAAATGTTTACAACCATTTAATATATAACCTCTTAGGTTAGCCTGTCCCTTGTATTGCCTGTTGCTTACACCACATAAAAGGTTCACATTTATATGATGAAGCAGATTTTTGACTAAGAGATCTAAAATGAACATGAAGAAATTTCTGTTAACATTACAGTCACATGGGCATGTACAGATTTCCTGGAGCCTCCTTCAAACTCCATTCTCTTACAACCTCTTCTGTGCAGCTCCTTTTGGAAATGCTCTAGGTCCATTTGCCTGTTGCCAAAAAGTGAACAAAAGTTGTTTAGGTAGATTAATGGATAACATCTCTCCCCTTTCCTGAAGAATGTGCCAGAGCTGGCTTCTAACTGCACCCATGGTAACACTTTCACCTTTGATATCTCAGACATTATTATCAACAGAGGGTAGTGGAGAGGGACTTTTCCTCAATAACTTCTTCCATTTTGTCTGCGTCATCCCAGGGCTGCTGATTTGTGCTCTACTAATCTTAGTGGCTTTACAGAAGCATCTTTGTGGTGTTGCTGCTTCTTTCTATAGAACTTCAACCAGAGTCAATGACTTGTCTTTTTGCATTTTCCAAGGGCTTCCCTTGAGGATCTAATTTCAGCTTCTGTCAAGCTGCTGTGGTCTGATAAATATGTCCCTATCAGCTGCTAGAATGCTAGCTTGGGCCATGCCTTCTCTCTCAATTGCACTTTGGTGTTATGCTGTGATTAAACCACTGCTCTACCAGTGACCCAGCAGTAGGTGACCTCCTTCCCCTTTCCCCCAACATATTGTATAAAAATAGCCAAGTGATAATGGCTCATGTTTATTGGTTTCTCTTCAGCAATGCATATTTCCCACTGATGTCAAAATAGTTTAGACTGCACGTTGCCAGCACTTGGTCATACTTCTTCTGCCTAATATCATGACTTATCAGTGTTGTTGGAAATATCTTCCAGCTGTTAAACAATCCAGCTGGGATATAATTGGTCATCAGTCTAACAGCATAGCTGCAAATGTCTAGTTTCTTTCTTCTGCCATGTGTGGTAATTGAGTCTCCAAATCTGTCAACAGCCTGTTGGTAGACAGCCTTCTCTCCACTGGGCAGCTCCATGCCCTTAGACTCTGCAAGCATTGCTATTTTCTTCCCCTTCTGGGAGTTGACACATTCAGACATTGCATGATTATTTATCCCTTTCCTGCTGTTCATAGCCTGAGGTTTTTTCCTGGTGTGAGCACTGCCTGTCACAATGTTTATGCTGGACCATGAAGACAATATTTGGTTGGTATCTGTCCTCTCTTCCAGTAGCTAGGAACATCAGGAACTCGGAACAGCGAAGGAATTAACAGTGTCATTTTGTCCAGCCTTTTCCAAGAGCAGGCACTCACGCCTGCAATCAACAGCTCATCCAGAAGGATCAACAGAACATCTGTTTCACTCATGCTGAAAGAGTTTTTTCACCACCTTGCAACAGATTATAGATATAATAGCAGAAAACCAAAAACTATAACTTGCTGTGGAGTGAGGGATAGTACAAGAGATTATGGGTGTCAAAAAGGTCTTTGCAACCTCAGGGGGGTCATTTTTCTCATGAACAATGCCAAGATAATTCTAGAGCATGGATTGCAAAGCTCTTTTGCTTCTCTTCCAGGCTATTGTGTTTAGCAGTTAATCACATTTCCTCGTGTCCTGTGGATTTCACTGGCATCATATTCACGTACCATATGGATTCCATGTCAGTAGGAATAAACCTTCTCTTTATTAACAGGATCACTTCTTGCGCAGTCACATCTGTAGCATCCTCACAGTGGACATATAGATTGATATAATGGTTTATCTTCCAAAGCCTTACCTCCTACAACACGTTTCTCCAAACTATACAGGAGCTGGTACATACGTTGTTGAAGTGAGACTTCCCTGTTCACTTTAGATATTCCCAAACTCAATGTCTAGATTTGAAAGACCTTCTTGTGAAAAGAAAAAAAAAAATCCAAATTGTAGCTCCTAAAGTAGAGTTTAAACCAGGGGTGATGAGCTGCGCTGTTGAAGTCATAAAATCATTGGATGGGTTGGGCTGGAAGAGACCTTAAAGATATCAAGTTCCAACCCCCCTGCCATGGGCAGGGATGCCACCCACTAGACCAGGTTGCCCAGGGCCCCATCCATCCAGGCCTTGAACACTTCCAGGAACAGGGCATCCACAACTTCTCTTGACAACCTTCCAGTGCCTCACCACCCTCTGAGTAAATAATTGCCTCCAGGCATCTAATCTAAATCGTAGGAGAAAATGCCTACTTCCTCCCTTTATCTCCAAAGGGTTCCTACACAGGGAGAGGTGAGTATCTGCGACATAAGTGCTGACAGTCAGGTGGAATGAATCACATTTTTCCTGGAATATCTGAGGGTATAAACACTCCCTCAGACCTTCTCTGCCAAGACAGAGTTACTCTTTGCAGTCTCTCTCATCTTTAAGTTCCCACTGTGTCCCACTGATGTCTGCTCACATTGCAGCATCTGTACTGAAACAGACTAAAAAGTTGAAGGAAGAAGACTGAATTTTCTTTGATCTGGCAAAATTCCTGTGTGATGCTAACAAGACAAAAAGTTGTGTGAACACATCTTTCTCTTTTTCATTCCTAACTGTGTATAGTGAAGAAAATGTCTAAGTTTCAGTAGACAGAAAGGATGGTTTTTACAAGGAAATGTGAATAAAGATTAGCAGATGGGACTTGCTGCAAAGACACCTACAGTCAAATTAGGCAAGGCAAACACAGGTGAGAGAAAAAAGGAATATGTGATTTAGTGGTGGTATTTTCCTCCACAACTCAGCAAGTTTTAAGTGTTTAATGCTTATTTATTCATCTTTCTCAATAGTTTTAAATAAAGATGGTCCAGAGGACAAGATAAGGAAGAGACAGTGTTTTAAGTGCCACTGTTGGCATTACTACATCAGATCATGCCAGGTAAGAGTGACAACAATGCCCTATGCACCATCATCCTTGCTGGGGGAGACAGGTTTCCCTTGGCTCCCTGTCCTGCTCCAGACTCCCCTGGGTGCATGACTCTGCAGTTCCCAGTGTCTTTACCCTGGGAGATTAGGTCTTCCCTTCACAGGGAAGGTTCCTCCTTTAGGATGTGACTTTATGGCTATCCAGCACTCTGAAAGTGTTAAACAGAAGTTTTGAGGTGATTGTTCTTCTCTTTATGTTACTTGCCTGCAGTTTGTCTGCCCAGCCCTATCTGAAACCTCCCCCCAAGACTAGCACTGCTGTGTGTGCATTTTTCATACAGGCCTCCTAATACAGAGCTCACATCCAGCTGCTACAGGCAAGAACAAATTTTCACCTGTCCTCCAGTGTGAGAGCAAATTGCTTTATCTGCATGGGAGCTCAGAAAGGAGCTCTACAAAGAAACAACACACCCCAGTTCTCCTCTTCATGGAGTTGAATTAAGCTTTTTAATGAGTCAGTGATTATTTTTCCAGCCTTAAATGTGTGCACAGTTGCAATCTGTGCATAGTTTAATCTTCTTATCTTGATGTCCAAAACAAGGACCAAGGCAACAGTGAAGTTACAAGGTTTCTCTGAAGGGTGTCCATGAAGACTGACCTTTTCAGTGGGCAGCACCCAAAAACCAGAATGAATGTTTTTAAGCAATTGGAAGGCTGTTATCAGAGACTTTTACCACATTATAGACAACTAGCAGAGCTTAAATTGGAATGGAAGTGTTATATTTTGTCATTATTCAAAGTTATCCTTTATGTCTTCTAATATAGAAGGTCATCAGTGACCTAAAATTCTGTATGCAAGGCCACGCCTGTAAACATCAGTAACTCTTTTTGAAAGTGCATTTATGGTAGCAACAAAACCTAAAGTATCTATGATAACCAGTGCTTTGATACCCAGCACACGCAGCTGTCATTGCAGCAACATCAATGCCTCCCTCCTAAAACTTCAAGTCTCAGGATCTGAAGAGGAGAACACAAAAGGCATTGGGAACACTGTCCAAGGACAGACACAGCAGCCCTGTGCTGCTTCCCTCCCTCCTCTTGTGCTCACTGTCCCTGCTGCGTGGGCTGGGGCTGCAGCCTGCATGCCAGTACTGGAGAGAATATTGAGGCAGCACTTGTATTTTGCCATCACAGGCAGGTTGCTGACTACAAGGACTGCCTGCTTTAAATGTATAACAGTGCTGGTCTCACTGTAAATCACACTTTCTTGGAGAGCTACAAGGAAGACAAAATCCTCACGTCCCTTCGTGTACTTTGTTTTCACACTGGATCACTGAGACAGTTATAGCGACAAGCTGTGCACGGAGTTATAAACCAAGAGACTCAGCTCATGAGAGGGACATTGACTGTGAGGTCAATATCATTTCCCTATTTCTTATTTATTTTGCAGTTTCAAGAAGCAGACATAATGCTACCTTACCATGCTTGAGTTGCAGTCGGAGTGGCTGGGGCTGCTGTGCTCATCCCACTCTACCTGAAGAACAACAGGTCCTCTGAGCAACTGGTCAATGATTCAGACTATAAGACCAATAGGTTGATGTAAAAATTTCTAATTCTCTAAGCAAAAGACCCCAGGGAAGGTATGTCTTCTTGGGAGCAAAGCCAAATATCCAGCATGACCAATTCTTTCACCCACAAACAACTTGAGATCAGGGATGTGCCCCAGAAAATCCAGCTCTGGGGAACAAAAGAGCAGCAGGGGCTCTTCACAACCAGCTGCCTCCCACAGAAAGAGAGAAAATAGTGAGATGAGAGAGAGTCTGTGAACAGCACAGAGGCAGGAGCTGCCTGATAGACAGCTGTGAAGCCAGGCAGAGGGGTAGAAAGAAGAGGAGTGGAGTGACTGATCACCTCTGAGAAAGCACCCAGCAGAGACCCAGCTGTTAAACGTCTGGGACTCCAGCAAGGGCATGAAGGAGCCACCCCAGTGCCACAAGAGCATGAGAAGGGCATAAAAATAAGGAGACCCATCCTCTTCTCCTGGCATAGACAATTTAGGCAGAGGCTGAGTGAGCAGGGATTGCCTTATGAAGCAGCTGACTTTGAGAAGTCTGTGGGCTGTCATTGCAGTAAAGTCCTTTCCATGCACACCTGCAAGAAAAGGAGCAGAAGGTTATTCTGCCCCAGAAGCATATTCAGCTCTTCATGCTGATCCCAGAGAATGAACTGTCAAAGACTCCTTCTTCCCACGCACTCAGGGACCCAGCTCTTCCATTCAGTGGGACTGTGAGGTGTAGACCCCATCTAACTTTGATTCATCTCTGACAGGCTGCTGCTCTGTGCAAATGCTGGGCTGCTCATACAGCCCTCATATGCAGCTGTTACAGAACAGCAGAAAACTCTTAGTCACTGAGTTAGCTGCTAACAATTTAAGCAGGTGAGTAAGGCATGAAAGTCTGTGAGACTACTATACAGTGTATTAGTTCTCAGGCGTATATGCAAAAAACTTGGTAGGAAGTCCAGTTTTATATATTGAATATTCCTCTTACCTACCTATTTTCCCAACTTGCTATAGCTTACCTCAGTGGAAGTGGAAGTTTGTCTTAAGAAGAAGCTTGAAGGGGAGGATAGAAGCTTTATCAGTCATCAAGCTGCCCCAAGTTTAAGAGATGGTCCAATAGATAAGAAAAGAAGAAATTAATTATATTCAATCATTATGAATAATAAATGTTGGAAGTATGCAGCACTGCAGATTCTACATGAAACTCATCAGTTTATCTGAGTAAAAGTTCATGATGTGTTCTTGTTCAGACCCGGAGGTGATTTGAATCAAAGCTTTAAAGTGGAATTCCAAACTTTTCAAACATCAGCCCTGAAGTCTGATTCAGATAGGATTCTGATCAAAACTCCTTGTAAATAGAAACTGTCATGTCACTCCAGCTCCAAATGCCTCTTCAAATTCCTTTGGACAGTTTCCCATTACTTTATCTCATGCTCATCCCTTTGTCAAACCAAGCATCTGCTAGCAATAAGATAGAAATGTCAGCGACTGGATCCCAGTGTCTTGGCTTCCAAGTAGTTTTAGAAAGGACCCTTCATGTCCCATGATTCTCCTTCTGAAGTTTCTTCTGCTCTGCTTATCTCTTTCCCAAGAAACAGCCTCACATAAGAACAGCTAACTCCTTTTCTTTAGCAGCCTAGCTGCTTTACTAGACGTGCTCATTTCCTTTGCAGATACCACGTGAGAACTACCATGGAGTTGGCCGAAATGATAAGCAGATGCTGCTCAGCCCTGGTGTCTGGATCTGCAGCGCTCTTGCAGGGGTGGAGAGGAAGGTTTCCTTCCTTGTCTGATGGCCCCTGCTTTCTTCTGACAGCCTAAGGATAAGGCAGTGCATCATTCTTTTCCTGTTAGGAAGTGCTTCCATCCTCTAGAGACAGAAGATGGCTCTTGCTCCCTTGGTGGACAGTGTTTTGTACTAACCTGAAAGGCGAAGGACCAGGTCTGTAAGTTTTTTCTTCTCACATAATTTCTGAGCAATAGATAGAAAGAAAGAGATTTTAATAGAAAGAATGCTAGATATAGATAAACATCTCTCAGACTCTCTGTGGTAAAGATTGTGTCTAGTATTTCTCAATTTTGATGGGCAACTTTCTTCTGACCCATAATAGTTCACTGGTAAGGGCTCTGGTTCCTCTGTATATAGTACATAAAGCAGAAAGGGTGTTAGGACTTTCCTTGGTAATACAGGAAGTATATTTACAATCACCATTCAGGGCTAGACTCTGATCTGCTGGTTATAGGAGGCACTGCCCCAGGGGCAGTACTGATGTGTGGGGTGGCTTTCAGGAGCTTGTGTTCATCCCTGGAAGCACAGTTTGCCCATGCTCTTTGAGCATCCCCCTTTTTTGGACACACTCTTGCCAAGCGTGCTTTCCCGTAAGAGACCTGACCCTGAGAATTTTTTGTTGTCAGTACTTAACTTCCACTTTCCTTTGCTGAAGGGTCACTCTTATTTATCCCTGCAAAGCTGTGTGCCATTCAAGAGGAGATGGGCCCCTCTCACACGCTGGTCCCTCCTGGCACAGCTATTCTCCTGAAGTGACACCACTCCAGAGTATAAGGGAAAAAAAAAACAGCACAGCACTTTTAAGCTGTCATGACTTAAGAAAGGCTCCTTTCATTTTATGTTTTGTTATATAGCAGAAAAAAATCTGTCACTTTGCAGGATGCTTGCAGCAAACAGCTTTAAAAACTGAATAAGTGGTTCAGTTTTACTTAGTTTTTAATCACTCAGCAGCTGTTTACTCCACATTTCAGAGGTATATCTATGTTCCCCTTTAGCTGGGGTTGTCAGTTGCCTTCCTTTCTAGCCCTGAATTCCCAGATGAGTGGAAGGGTATGTCCCTCTGCAGACTGGACCGGTGCATGGGAATCAGATAGGTCACAAATGCAGCACACCCACCCCCTGGCCCAGCACTCAGGATAAGTATCCCAGAACCAGCAACAGATTGCTGGGTCAACAGCTATCCCCTTCCAATGGGAAAAGGCACATGGTCATGTAGGAATGTGAAGAAACATTTTTAACCTGAGAGCAATGGTCATCCTTTAGTGCCCCAGTTTAGCTCAAGGGTTGGTTGCTGTTCCACTGCTGGGTAAAAATATGGGGCATTAAAGGATTGGGGTTTTGCAGGAATGGCAAGATGCAGTGAATCTCTGCAGAGCCAGGAGGAGGTCTCTTGTACCAAGGCTGGCTCTCCTGCAGAAGCCTGAGGCTCTTGGGGTCCATACTTTCATCTCTAAATAGGCCTCTTAAAACAAAATTCACAAGAGCATTCCAGTAATAAGTAACATGATATTGTCATGTGGGAGAGCAACCCGATGATAGTTAATGGTGTTTCTACCTCTCTGCCATGCTCTGAGGAATGACTTGGCCTTAAAAATATACCAATGGGAAGGAAATCCCCAGAGCTGATCATTTTGGAGAATGAAAAGATTCCAAATGGGTGCTAATATTTCACGAGGGAGGCTTTCAAATGAATGAAATGCATCTTGGATATTAATAGTGAAGTCTATGATCATTACTACCAAGATGTTTTTTGCCAATATTTTAAATGGAGAATGAAAGCATGTGCTGATTATAGGGATTTTTCCCTTTTTTTATTGAAAAAACACACTGCACATGCAAATTAAAACTGCACTCACCACTGCAAGACTGTAACATTTTTGGCACATGTACTCAGTGTGCATAAATGTTGGTTGTATTTAAGTTCTCCTAGACATATATAATTAATGAAATACATTTGTGTATAGCCTCATTTTGTGAGCAGCCTAAATTTAGACTGCTTATCCGTTTGCAATGTAAATCTTCATTTTGGTTGGTATATTAAATGTTAATGCTTGTGCTAATTTTTAGTCTCTAACCTTAAGGCAGGTCACACATTGCTTTATTAAAATAAAAGAAAGAAGATTAATTTAGTCACTGGAGTCAACAATTAAAAGTACATGGGAGTTTGGACAAAAAAGTAAGGAAATGATAACTTAATGGCAAAAGGCATGTCCTCCAACAGCTAGGCACCATGGTGTGATCCTTATTTACTTTTATAGCGCACCCCATTGTGCCTATGTGTTGGAAGACATATGTCATGTTTCATCCTCAAGGGCCTAAGTGTGAATTTCCTGTTATTTTTTTCACAACTTTAAAAGTTGTTTCAATGAAGTTTTTGTTGGAAGAACTTTAGTAAAATGTGTTTTATATACTGTCTGTGGCTAGCCGGGAAAAATTGCAGCCCCAGAGGAAAATAACAAAGAAAGGCTACAGCCCGAAGGAAAGGAAGGAGAGGGCTGGGAATGGAACGGAGCTTTAGCTGGGCAGGGAGCGAGGACGGCGGTCCTCACCCCTGGATAGCTCCATGCACAGTGAGCAAAGACCTGTAGCCCCCACAGCTCCACAGAGCTGTGCATCCTTTTCCCTGTCCCAGAAGGAGGGATGCTGTGGATATCCATGGTAGTGCCCACACACAGCAGGTTCTGTTGGCCTTTCTGCTGGTGAGCTCTCCGGAGCAGATGTGCACACAGCTGCCGTGGGCACACAGGCTTCCCTGGAGAAGGCTGCATCCACCTCTCGTGGGTGGACTCCTCTGATCCCCATGGAGCAGAAGCCTACCTGGAAATGTCTAGGTTTTTTTCAAAGTAGGGAGAGTCTGTAAAATGCCATCATTTTTTGCCACACCAAGAGCTAGTTAGCACCCTGATTTAGTGCAAGAGCAAACGTGAAAAAACGTTTTAAGCTACCAGATACTTTCTTTTTAAATAGGGTTTTCACTGAAAATTTCTTAATCTTAAGTACATACTTTCAACGCTATTTCTAAGGTCTTTGAAATCCCCATCTGGTGCCTTAAAACAGAATCTCTGATATACAATTTTTCCTCCAGTTATGCCAAATATAGTAAGAAAATGCATGGAAGCAGAACGTACTCAACTTTGTCCTCTGATTTGCAAAAATTACCTAGCTAACTTCAGTGAGCAAAACTTCACCAACAAAGCTTTTCAGCACCAAAATTCTGTACAAATGCCTTTCAAATGTTTGAAATTTTCTAGAATTAGGCTGTCACTATTGTAAATGTTCTGTGAAATTTTAGCAGCAATTACTACTGAGGAAAACGTTTCAAAGAAAGGAATTCTAAAAAAAGGAGCAGAGGGGGGAAAAAAAAGAAAAAAAAAAAAAAGAAATAATCTTGCAACATTAGCTCGGGAGTCAGAACTCCCTTGAAGTGGAAATGAAGCCCAATCCTGCGCCTGGGAAGCTGCACAGATGCAGGTCTCCCTGTGGGGTCTGACCTGTGCGACCCCACAAAGCCCATTGGCTTCACTGCTTCCTGTCCATTCCTTATGTAGGGAACCATCCAAGTGTGGATGAGTGGGTTGCTGATCCAAACTCTCTCTGTCCATGTTTTAATTTTTAAATTTTTTTTCACAGAGTGAATCTTTTGTATGAGTTTCTGGGCATTAGTATATTAATAGGAATGAATGAATAAGAACATACTGTACATTGAAAGTAAAAATGGGATAACCAATATATTTGGTGTGAAACCTGTGTGCCCTCCATCTTACAGCACAGAAACCACTGGTCTGTTTTAGGGTTTGTTCTTCCAAGACACCATGCCCCAATAGCACATACTAGTTCCTAAATAATTTACACAAACAAAGTATTCATTCTTAACACAAATCCAAGTAAAGAATACCTGCTTCCATACCAAATACCCATCCCATGGCTAATTTAAAGCTTTCTAAACCAACATTTCCTTCTGATGGCTCCAAAATAACTGGCACTTATGGCTTTGACTTAGTGGCATAAAATATAAACAGTAGCAGCAGACACTTAAAAAACAAAAAAGAATTATATATTAAAAACACAGAAGAAACAGTCCAGAGTCTTCCTTCTGAAATGCCAGCTCCAATCTGTATAGAGCCAGTGGTAAATTACCCACCTGTATTCACTTACTTAACATTAAAAAACACTTATACCTCATTACACTTTTGTACCATATTAGTGAAAATGAATGCTAGAGCAATATGAGGTAAACATTGCTAATGTGGGAGAAGGCTGCTTATATCTTCTAATGATAGGATTAACTATGGCAGTGATAGATACACCATGCTCCTTTGAACCCTGGCTCGCCACCGAAAAAGCCACGTGGCAGCACAAAGAGACTTGCTCAGCCAAAACGGGCTTTGCTCCAGCTTTTTGAGATCACTGCAACAAAGCAGGTTCACTGACTTAAAATAGCCTGTCACTACCCTGAGTGGCATCCTGGGGATCCAGGGGCTTCTGTGCATTTGATTGACTTTAATATTGTTTTCTGTCACCTATAAATCTTTTTCTCTTTAACGCAATTTGAAAGTAAAATAAGGAAGTGGCTCATTTAATAAATATTTTGTTAGTGCATTACTTACAGCAGTTCTTTGGCACTCTGTTAAGTATTCCAGCACTCCCACCCCTTAGTTTGAAAATATCAGTGCTTGACTTAGAGCAGGGGCCTGATCTGAAGCCCACTGGAGTCAGCAGAAAGTCACCTCCTAAAAGTGGGAGGTGTTTTATTGGCCCCACCTGCCCATAAAACACAGAGTGGCAGAGAGAGCAGCTGTGAAAAAGACGGCATCTTGGACACAGCACCTCTGGGAATTCCTGTGCTGGACCTGAACTTCTGGATAATATTGCACAAACCTTTCTGACGACGCAGCCCATGCCATCCTCATCAGCCATGTGTGCTTGCTCTCCACCCAGGCTGCTTTTGGGTGGACCCTTTAGCATGCTGTGTGGTGCTTGGGAGGGCTGATATTTCTGTCCTGAGGGCAGGATTGCTTTCAATTTATTCCCACCCAAGACATGAAAATAAAATGTCACCAGGACAATGCACTTTGTATTCCACTAAACCACATGTGCTCGGCACCAGCTTTACACAGGTGAGAGTTGTAGAATTGCTCCTTTTGGTGGCCCACAGCCTCATCCTCTAAAAAGGGGCAGGATGGCAGCAGAATCTGAGCAGCATTAAATTAAGTACAGCCACCCACTTCTTAATATTAAATCCCAGTAAATTTCTCTTCTGCACATCGTTGACAAAGCTCCTCCGCCTCCACATCCTTGTAGGGATTCCCACCCCTGCCCTGCAGGCCTCTGGAGAGGTCCAAGGGGCCAGAAGGGATGCAAAAGCCAACTGCAGACTGGTGCTGCTTCCTGCCATGGAGGCAGCACATCTCTGCAGGGCACCACGGGGCACCTCGCTGCAAGGACTCTGGAAGGTTCAGGCTAATCTTCAAGGGGAGAAAAAAAAGCCTATCTGAAAAATGGAGAAGAGATAATAACACTTGTGGCTGTACAAGCGAAGATAACGGCAAAAATAATCAAATCTCATGCTCCTGGGAGGAAACTAATTGCACACAGGGGTCAGGAAGACATTTTCATCCACTGTTGAGCTTTGCACAGTTGGCTGCTGCGTTGTTATTATGAAAGAGGGAAGTGGAAGGAGGAAAGGGGAGTTTGCTTGTGTTGTTTGTTGCTTTTTTTGCTGAAGAGATGGAGGGAAAGGCCAGAGTGGCTCTTGTTTGCCCCTAAGCATCAAGAGCTGGCTGGTGTCAGAGGCGTGACACTGGGCTGGGTGGATACAGTATGGCAGCCGCGACGTGTCCGAGGGGCTGGGGAAGGGGGATGCATCTCTCCGTGCGCACACATCTGCTATCCCTCACTTGTGAATGTTACTCCAGATGGTAATCAAGAAGGTGGTTTTATAACCCACATTAAGAGGACTGTCTGCTGACAAGTTATGTGTTTTCTTCCCTTGAGTACATGCTGTTAAGATGGATAAGTGCAAATGGTTGAAATTTGGTTGTTAACTCTGAATAATAATAATACTTTGCATTTCTATTGCATCTTCCATCCTAGGATCTCAAAGCACTTTGAAAACACTAATTAACTAAATCTTACCACACTGCTGTGAAGCAGGTAATTATTATTACCATTTTTTATGGAAAAAGAAGCTTTGTCATAGAGAAAGAAAATTTCCCTGGGTCACCAAAGAACCAAAAATAATCAAGAAATGATGATGACTTCTCAAAGTAAATTAGAAACTTTGCATTAATTTCCTGGAAATTAATTTCGTTTTGGTTTTTTTTCCATTGAATAAATTAAACCAATCTTCATACATTTTCAACTTTTGAAAACTTCTTTTTTGGGACTAAAACACTAAAAAGAAACTGAAACCTTGCACTTTTCTTGCTGAGCAACCAGAAAAATATCAGTCAAGAATGAAAATGAGCTATGGAAAGCTGAGTTACTTTAAGAAATAGTTTGATGATTGCAATTAATTAAGAATAAGAATATGGTGCAAACCCATGTCAGCTTCAGTGTCAATTCCCATTCCTTTCGGCCTCATCAAAGAATTCATTACTCTCTTTCCTATCCCCTGGAAAAAAAATGCAATGTGTTTGTGAGGACTACAAGACTTCTTTTTATCCCACTTTTCTATTTTTTTTTCTTCCTGTCATCTGTTTAAAAACACCCTCCAAATGTGCTGCTGAAGGCTGAGACTTAGTAGACAATAGGCTCATAAAGCTTGCATAAATGAGAAAGAGAGAGCAAGACCAAGCTTCAGCGTTGATTTTTTTGCCCGTTGAATAATATCAGTTATTTGATTTTCAGACCCAGAATCCATTCTTAAATTAGAGAAGGATGTTGCAGTCCCGTCAAAGAATCGAAGACAAATTTTGCTAATCCTTCTGAGAGGTGAGACAGTGGTAGTGGGGGGTAAGGAATGACGTCTGGGTGGGCAATATTGCCTGTTCATTTCCTCGGCTTAGCTGCTGATTGTCACTCTTGTGCCTTAGAGATGCCCATAAGCTTCCAGGGAGGCTGCGTGAAGGTAGAGCAGCTTAATTATGTAGGCTGCTATTTACTAGGTTTCAGCTGAATCCATCAAAGTAACTTTGCTTTAACCTGAGCCAGATTTGATTGTGAAGCCAATTTATTGACTGGTTTCTCCTTTGGCAGTGCATCCTTTGATTTAGATACAGATACTTACCCGCTTGAAAAGTAGCAATGTTATGACACAATTTATATTTTAAAAAGCAGCATTACACGGAACATAATTTTAAAAAACAAACAAACAAACAAACAAACACAACAAAAAGCCCTTTGAATCTAGAATAATGGCTACCTGTAAGGCAGTAGCTCACTTGAGAGATTTTGCTCAAGTAACTTATAACTATCAGCAGAACCCCCTAGGGAATTACCGCTGTTTTTGCAGAAGCTGTTTGCAGTGGAATAAACAGACAAGTGCTCTATATATCATTTTAAGTAAGACAAATAAAGTTCTGCTTCCTCCTTACAACGATGTCATTGTCACTTATATAAGAATAATTCTGTGTGACTTTTTATGAATCTTTCCCCTGTGCAGAAGTACAATGGCCTAATTTCCTACACCACGTATTATAAATAAACGTCCTTCTTCAGCAATGTATAGCCAAGCTGAAATGATCCCACCATGTACAGAGCAGCCTGGAAATGTTAAGGTGTGTTCAAGCACTGGCCATGGATGGAGAGAAACCCCACCACCCCAGAAGAGGCTATTTCCATACCTCCTCCTGCCTGTGGAAGGTTTCCCATGGCCCAGGAGCAGCTGATGGGAAGGCCTGGGGAAACCACTCCTTTTGTCATAGGTTCCCCTTACAACCCATGGCATTGCTGGGACTTGGTTTTATTTATTTTGGATTTCAGAGGCAACACTGAATGCATGGGACTGGTGAGTGTGGGAGAGAAAAGAGGACAACCCCCTCTTTCCCGTATGACTGCCCACTACTATTGCTAAGAAGAAACCTCAGATGGTAAAAACACGTTGAAAAATTAATAAAAAAGCTAGAAAGTGTTATTCAAAATGTAATTTTAACACATTGTGAAGGGCTTTTAAGGGGAAATACGTGTGGGGAGGGCTCTTATCTCTCTAAGGCTCCAGCTAATGTAGTTGGCTGCCCAGGGGAATGCCAGAGGGAGAGAAAATGGGAGAAATGATATTAAAAGGGTGGGAACACTATTTAATAACTTGAAAAAAAAATTGTTTTCCCCAGAGTCTTTCAGGTTGGTTTGCTCTTCTGGCTGCGTTTGATCTGCCAATAGCAAAGCCCATCTCTGCAGTGATTGTGGAGTTCTGCCTGATATTCCCTGCGTGCCATGAGCATGGGGATTTCATTTCATACATCATTTCCAGCAAATACCCTGAGTAGGGAGCACAGAAGAAATTCCTGTCACACACACACACGCTCACATCTGTGTGTGCACACGTACACGTGTATGTGTCCACATGAATCAAGTCATGCTTGGCAGAGAGACACCCTCTAGCTCTGCTTAAATTCGTGTGATAAATTGCATTATCCTGTGCCTTTCAGTGCCCCACCTGCACTATCCTGCCTACTAATCCCTCTGCCTGCATCTTTTCTAGTGTTCTGAACCTCTGAGAGTGATTTCAAAAGGGTTGCCTTTAAAACAACTGGAATAAAAGCAACCAGCAGAGTAACAGAGGAAGCTACCTTTTTCTTCATCACCTCCTCCAAAAAACAGTACACCAAACTCATGTCCTGGGATGCACAACTCATTCTGGGCATGCACAGAATGACCCATTTATGGTCCAGTATTTTACAAGCTAACAGGCCCAGAAAGGTGCCCTGCAAATGGAATATTTCTAATGGGGCACAGTCCAGCTTTTACCTCTGAGGTATCATATATTAATATGATCCTGTTTTCAACTTTCTAGAGGTTTCTGTAACAGCAGAAGTTTTGTTTCTTCAGTCTTTTGAGTTTTGTTTAACTAGGCTTGTGAAAAAAACCAGGGAAATGCCCTTGCTAAGGGAATAGATGCAAATATACAAACACACAAAATATGTAAAACCTCTTCAGATTTTGCGTGTAGGGAACCAAAAAGTGGTGCAGAGCAGTAGGAAAAATCTGTATCTCTTCTTGAGACTATTTACATTTACTTTCACTACTTGGAACAAATCTGGCCATTCTCAACTGACAATGAGAATTCCCTCAAACCTAGCCTATCATGACTTTCCTATGCTATTTTAAGGTATTTTGAAATTCCTCCATGAGAAAATTCAATATAGGTGCCACATGCAAGTCTTCATTTCACTGGAATTTTTTTGTCCATTCCTCCTGGTTTTTCATTGCGTTATTGCATCACAGAGTGAATTAATAATCTTTACACACTAAGAGATGTAATTTATTGTCCATTTGGGACCAAGGAGAAAGGGCTGGAAGAAAACTCCTGAGTCATCCAGATGTCAGAAATGCATGGGGCTGTCTCACCTGACCACTTGGAGGCTGTAGGAGCTACTGGTGTGACAGTGCTACCTCTCTCCAGTGAGCAGCTGCTGGAGTTTCCTCACACTGCGGGTGCTCGAGGGTCACAGCAGAGGTGCCACCCCTCTCCACCACTTCCAGAGGTGACTCCTTGGTTTAGAAGAGTTGGTAGGGCTCAAGCTGACACCTCCACCTTGCATGGCTGTGTGGTTCCCTTTCATGTGACATTTTATCTAATCTCACTCATACCTTAAGGAGACAGCCTCTCTGTGGGCAGCCTATTTCAATACCCAGCTTGCCTGTTTTAAGGAGAAAAATCATGGTATCTAACCTAAACTTTTTCTTCCTTTGTTTGAGGCTGCTGCTTCTTGTTCTACCTTCTTGTACTAATGTGAAGAATTCCCTTCCTTCATTAAAGGCACTTCTACATATTGGTAATGTCCCCAGTGAGTGATCTCTGTATAAATTCAGTTCCTCTGATATTTTCCCATAAGTTTTATACTCTGATCTCAGTATCACTTTGGTGGTTAATCCCTGTATGTTCTCCAGTGCAGTGTCTAAGTGATAGGAGAGCCAAAAATTGTTTTGGGTGGCATCATCCTAAATTTACATAGCTGCCATATCACTCTTCTACTTTCACATGAGACTTCTTTTTAATTGCATACAAGAATACCAGGGCTGTAACTTACTTGGGTGACAACACACATGTATATGTTTCACAGAACAGCTGGAATAATAATCTCAGGCTCTGTCACTTACTGGTTGCTAGTTAGCTCTTCTTCAGCTATGTGTCTCTCTTTTACTGACACTCCCAGAGTATTATATTTGCTCAGACTCCTGAGCAAAGTGCTTTTGGATGTAACCTTGCTGTATTTTCTGAGTTATTTATTTTTTGGTCACTGGACTTGTACATGCAGCATTTCTGAGATGCTGTGAAATACAAACCTGCAGAACAAGAGCATGGTTATAAGACAAGTGACCCTGATTGAAAGGGTGGCTATGAAAACTGATTACACAGCAAATTGCCCATCTGCACAGGCTCGGAATAAGAACATTTCAAAGCTCATTTGTGGGCTGATGTTGCCATTTGATGCAGTTTCCAACAAATCATTCATAAAATTAATGGCCACAACTGATGCTTGTTTATCTCGAGCTCTTCTGTGAAAAATAGTTCCTCCACTGATTCAGGAAGGTATGTAAAGGAATGGGCATTATTTGAAGAAAATCAAATGAAGTAATCTTCACACAACTGCAGATGCTTGAGCTGCTGGTAACATTCTGGGTTACTGTATAATTTTGTTCTTCACCATCCACCTGTCAGTTTTTCTGTTATTAATGCTGCTCTGTTCTGTAGCTTTCAGAAATGGACATAAAGGAGCCTGTCCTTTGTCTCCATGCTGAATGTCCCCGACACCTTCTTGTTTACTCTGTGAATGGTGGTTTGAGGAGGGGCAGCCTTGCCTCATTTTAACCTTCTCTGCTGCCCATCATATACCCAGAATAACTTTCTATATCTTCTCAAAAAATAGGACTTCACAGTTCATGTCCCAGACCCAGAAGTATCACTTTGAATTTCCCAAAATCTAAATGCCTTCTTTTCCAGAACTTGTTTTGGAGGGACTCTGAATTTGAAATTAACCTCTTCAGTTTACAGTAGAATTGCACAGAGGCTTTGCCAAAGGTTTCGTAAATCAGTTGCTATTTAATATGACTAATACAAGAATCGTTCAATTCTAATTAAACAAATAACATCTATGGTTTGTTTCCTGATCCCTCTGTGTATCTTTCCAGCCTGGACTAGATGCCATTTAAGACCAATTTCTTCCCATTTCTTTTGAATGGGTAACCTTTTAAGTCATAGAACTCTATCTTACTCTTTAGCAGATATTTTGTTTTTCCTGAGATAGTTTTGGAGTTTGAAAACTTTTCTTGCTGGCCTTTTTTTTGCCCAAGGCTCCTGTGTTTTTGCAGACTCTCCCCAAGAGTCTCAGGCTGTGGTTTCACGGTGGAAAATGTTGGACATCAACATATGCTTAATCCACACCTTTTACTCCAACCACCATTTCCTACTCCTTCTCCAAGTGGTGCTATTTTTCATATTTCCTGGCAGAATTGTTGAGGCACAGAACTGTACCAGAGAAGTTGCCCACCTTTTAAATTCCACAGCTGATTCCTCCTTCCCCTCATAAATAATATTAATAAAACATAGCTCCAGGTTCAATACCTTTTAAAATCAAATATTAACAATTAATCAACATTTGTTGCATGAAGATTTTCCAGTCTAAAGGCGGATCTTCACCAGGAATGAGAAAGAAAACTGCTGTTTGTCAAGGACTGGAGGAAACATCCTTAGTGCACAAATAGTTTGCCAGTCACAGCCTTTCGGATAAGGACAAACAGTCCTCATCCTGACTCCTTAGCATGAGAAGGTGAGACCATAAATACTGTGTAGGATGGCTACACAGTATGATTCACACAGTATACAAGCCAAACAGAATTTCAGAAGAAATCTATAGAAAATCTCCATGTGTTAACATGGAGAAATGGTTTTGCAGAAAACTATTTTCTTGTTACAGAGATTTCAGTTCTGATTTGGAATGTGACTTGATTAAAGTCTCCCTGCCTGACTATGATCCCAGACTAATTTTACACTGGCGTAGTTCCATGAACTTCCATGCAATAGATATGAGTGTAACCCAAGGGAGACTCAGATCCTGACCACTCTGAATCACTGGATCATTGCACAGCTACCTACATGCATCATGTTGTGTATTATCCTTGTTATACCATCAGCGATTTCCTGTACAAAATGGGAAACACGGGGATCCTCCTTCCAGACTAATATGTTCAGCTGCACAATAAACTCCCAAGAATCACATGCAATCAATCTGTCTATTTTAAACTTATCTTTTCCATGATGCAGTCATTCACTCCAAAATCTCTTTCCTAGGTAAAAGGAGCTTCAGACAACCCTGAAATGTGAACAGTCTTCCTGAATCTGCAAAGCCTACACAGTGGTCCTGAGGATGTGGGCTCCCTCAGGCCATTTCAAGTCCAACACTGAAGACTCATGAGTTTCCTGCCAGCATCATATTTTACTGCACTAGTGTCCCCATGAAAAGGAAGCACACAAACACTGTCAGGGAACCTTCACACGCAGTGACAGCCCAGGCTCCCTTTGGCTTCATGAGTTTGCACACAGCAAACCAGCAGATCTGCTGGGAACATCTCGACTTGGTTCTGCTGTGGTTTCACCTGTGGCATGAGCAAGTGAAGGGAAGGCACAGAGTCCAGTGCAGCACATAACAAAAGGAGCAAAAACCTCAGAGGTACATGGCAAGGTAACCCCCCAAAATCAGGCCCAGTTGGCACACACACTTTGGCAAAGTCTTGTGATGTCTAGTTAGCATGGCAAAATACTGAGATTATTCCACACCTTCTCAGGAAAATCACAGAAGTTAGTGTCTCTGTTGGGAAACAACTCAGAGCAGCTTGAGAGGGTTTCAAACTGCATGCTTAAGCAGAGAAGAAAAATGGATCTGGTAATTTTCAGGAGACTACATGCAAAACATGTTTGCCACTGTCGCCATGACATTATGTTCCTGCATCTCAGAGTGATTTGAAAACACCCTGATTTTCCTTGGTTCTCCCCTTGCTAGTTCAGTTCCTCCCCAAACAGGGCTGAGTTCAAAGATCCCCTAATCAGTGAAATTAAAAAAAAAAAAAAAATAGAAAAAATGCTTCCATCCTATTCATCTACCTGAACAAGACTGTTTAATATAAGATAAACTTTCAAAAGGTATTACTACATGAGGAAAATCTTTAGCCTCACTACAAAGAATCATTCAAGGAAAATGCAAGTAGATTCAAATATAATCATACAGACAATAATTTAAAGACGTTTCTGAAAAGATAAAATTCTCCAGATGAAACCATCTTTGTTTTGTTGTTCTTTTTTCCCAAAATACTGCCCCAATGGCTGCAAAGAATATGAGTCTGGTTTTCTTTATAGTGATTGCTCTACTAAGATCCTTCTCCCTTCTTACTGTCTTCCCCAGTGCTTTTCTGCCAGCTCTGATAAATTAACATCCAACTGGTCAGGTTGCTACTTTTGGGGTAGGAAGGCCAATATTATCTTGTCAGTGCTGCTCCCTAAGTGTCGGCAAATCTTTGCTTTATCACACCACCCTTCAGAGAGACTCTATAACAATGCACAGCACATATTTTGCAATTTACTTCCCCACTAGTTCAATTTAGTTGCTTTCCTTTTTGTGTTTAGAAAAGGCAGTCTTCACATAAACCCCACCCTGACAGGGAGCTGTAACTGTCTTTGAAGCCCCCTGTACTTCCCCTTCAATGAAGCAAACAAGAGGTCACAGAATTTTCACTGCACATCATTAGTATGTTTTATACTTACATATTTATGTTGCTTGATAGTGTCATCCCTTATATCACGAAAAATTCTCATCTAATCCCAGGTGGGAAACTGCTTCCCATTATGTCAGTTCGCACTGCGATTTCTTAATGGGTATAAAATCATGTTTTTATACAGAGGCTTCTGGGTTCAGGATGAAACAGCTCTGGGTAACAGGAGGGCCAAGTTTCCTGATTATCCATACACTTATTGACCATACAGCATGAAACAACATACTCAGAGCAGAAGTGCAGGGTGGATGTTTTTCAGCACACTGCAGCAGTTATTTTGTGCAAACACAGCAAGCTTCTGGTTTACCACTCTCTGATGGAAGTATTCAGAGTGGCAGTGCACTAGAGAGAGAGGAAATTAATTTAGATTTTTAATAGAAGCAGTTATCAATTATATGTGCTTTAAAAAATATTGTTTGAGCCTCATGCTCAGAAAGGAAAGTGTAACCAGTCTTGATCATGATTTTTGTACACTTTTTTTGCAAGCTAGCATCATACGTGGTGCTTAAGGGTTTAAAGATTTAAATTCAGCTGACCTATCTCAGCATAAACAAAGGGGCTATAAACAGAGCTATAAAAACAACTTCTTAGATTTAGTTTTGTGAGATTTTCTTAGGTAGATTGGGGATGTTTGATTGTTTTGGACTAGTTTCAGTTTTTAAGGGAGGCTGGCTGCAATCATCCACTCACTGAGCACACAAGGATACTACTGACAGCAGAACTTAATTTCAAGAGCAGTTCCTCCTTGGAGTTCACACTGGATCAGATATTGCTCACAGTATCTATGTGCCACATCCCTGTTATTAGTGTATGCAGGTGAGCCCTCCAAGTTGGCCCTGAATGATGGGAAGAGAAAAGGGCCAATTACACAGCCACCCCAGTCACTGAGTGCTCACAGTGATATCCACTGTGGGTGGAGAATCACTTTGATATCAAGCATGGAAAATATAGACACAGCACAACGTTTTAGATATGATTTTTAGAACTGTAAAAGGATAATAATACTAGAAAACGCAATGAAAAGAAAGAAAATATTTTTGTAGCAAGAACTTTCTGTGCACCCTTGCCCACCTGAGTGCTTGCAATGACATCAGGTGTAACACTGAACTGAACTGCACATGTTCTGGTGTATTTTTCAGCCACGAGTACAGTAAGATTGTATTATGTAAAAATGCCTATTTTTGCCATCATTTATTATTTGTACAGTGACTGAAATGTACTTGACACAGTGACAGGCTAATTACACAAATATACAAAAGCACAAGGAGACATATTCAAAAGACACACAAAGCCTAAGACCGTCTCGGGTGCTTACAACATTGCTTAAGTCCAAAGCAGCCACTTTGGTCAAACAAACTTAATCTAGCTCTCTTTAGGGAGTCTAAACTGGTCCCAGTTGTCTTTTGCTTTTTCAAATTTTGGGGCCACAGCAGAGAGTCTGAATATGGCCCAACACTTCTCCAAAAAATGTGCAAACTAATGTAAGATGGCACATAACAATACAATAGCCAACGGCAGGAACGAGTGGATGGGTGATGAATCAAAGGAAAACAGAACAGCAAGGCTTGCTTGTACAGGATTCAAGGAGAGAGAATTCAGTCCAGGCTCTGGCCTAGGAGCCACCTCCATTTTCAGGGATCCTAGAGTCAATGAGAAGCTATTCTGTAATCTCGTCTGACAATTCTGTTTCAAACAAAACACAACTTAAGATACTCAAAATTTCACCAGCATTTGGATTTATATTGGAGCATGAGAGAATTTAGAGTTCTATCAACAAAATGCATGTTTGGATCAATCTTTACCAATAAGATATTTTTCATTAAAAATAATGTATTACCCATCTGCAATTGTTACAATAACTTTTGCTTCGATTTTTGTTTTTGAAAGCAAACCATCTTCATTTGAAAGGAATTTTGGAACTCGAAAGCTCTTCTGAGATGTAGGAAAATCAAATATGAACAATTTACAATCCTTGGGAAAAAGAAATTTCTGCTCTTTTCACAGTCCTTTCCTTTTTTTCCTTCCAATGTAACACACATGCTTGCCCTTTATAAAAACATTAAATGATATGAATCCTTCTTAAAAAAAAAACCAACAAAGAACCAAACAACAATAACAAAAACAAAACCAGCACAAATAAAGTGTCACTCTGCTAAAACGAAACTTCTCATTTATGGTTCTGTTCCTTTGGAGAAGTGAAGAGAGACTGACTCATGTTTGACAGATACTGGTCACTGTTTACTGCACTGCTGGGAGGTGCTATATTGACAAATGAAGGTGATGAAGCCAAAACAAGAAAGTTTGTAAAAAAAACAGGGAAAAGAGGAAAATGTAAGAGTAAGTAGCAAGAGCTAACTTTGAGACCAAAGAGATGCTCAGAGAAGGACAAAATACCTTGAATTATGGCCACAGAGGTTTTAGCAACAGTACCAGGGAAATATTAGAGAAAACATTTGCATATATCCAGATGATCAGACCTAAGGAGATGTGAACAGTCATAGTATGAGATGCTTAAGCCATGTGGAAGCAAATCAGCTTCCCTAGGACTGTGCTGAGAACAAGGTTTGGCAGAACTTCCATGTCTAGGTATCAGAGCTCTGCAAACCACTTTGCTTTCTGGCTGCCAGGACCACAGTGGCAGCAGGAGTTGTCTGGGGTCTTGCAGCTCCTCTACCACCTAAGGATGAGCTCCAGCCCCTGCCTCACCAAGGCTCTGAAATTCAACAGGACAACCCACATGACACCCAACACCCTGCCCTTGGCCAGGTCAGAGCCCATTTGTTGCATTGCACACACACTGACATCTTGCTGGCAGCATAACTGCAGGGTAGGGGTACCTGTGGAATACTTGGGCAAGCTTCAGAGGGTAATTCTTTTGATGTGTGCAGAGAAATGTCCAGATGTAAAGTACTTTCCCTTCACCTTGATTTCATTTTTGCAGCCATCTAAAGAGCCAGCTGCATCTGCACAGCAACTTTACTGAAATTACCAGGGCAAAGACCTTACCAAATAAAATAAGTCCCCTGTCAGCTGTTCTGGTTTACAGAAAACCAAGAATACTCATACTTACAGTCCTAAATGCACAGAACCAGAGGAATAATGGAATGAAGTTATACAGTGTAGACCACACATACATTTTCTCATGCCTGCTTTATGTTGTCCGCAGGGCAAAACCATTTGTTCCACATTATAGAGGCAGCACCACTGCTTTTGAAAAAACACATCATCCTGTATCTCATATCCAATTAAAAATATGTGCAGTACATGCCTATTTGCCATTGACATCATCTTCCAACAGCTGGCTGAAGAGGAAGGTAGATGTTTCTATCTCATTTGAGAGCATCTGAAAGTGAAAATATACAACCCCTTAAGAGGTTCACTGACTGGCTATGTGATCATCATCTGACCATCATAACCTTGTGCTGAGATTTGTTAGATAACTAGATACAGTGTGCAGGACAGAAAAAAAAATAATGGTGGGGAGGAAAGACTGAAGCTGGGAACAGAAGAGAAAGCAAAGAGAGAAGGATTTTATTCTTAACAAACTAGAAAGCTACGAAGATGGAGAACTGACATGGAAACAGCTCTTAAGCTGAGGGGGTCTCATTTCAGAGGTGTGAGGTTGTCATGCCCAGCCTTTTTTTCCACATGTTCGCCGTAGCTTAGGGGCATGTCACACACTTGTGAGAACTTTACCAGAGTGTTGATGCAATATTGTGTCAGTAACCGAGTGATTTGTTTTTCCTCTGGACATTGATTGAAGAAATTCTTATTACATTTTATAGCTTGCTTGGCCTTGGTATGAGAGTCAAGACATAAATTGGACCATAAATTGGCCTGTGTCAGAATCTGCATTGAAATGACATCAAATACATGTCATCACGCTGGCGTTGCAGCTAACAGCAGGAGCCTGACACTCCCTGTCAGCTTGATCAAATGCTAGACCCCCTCACATCTTTGCCATGTGGCCCACTTTAACAGTTATAGTGAGGGCTGTGGAGGCATCTCCTGCAATGATACTGGAGAATGCTGCAGTAGGAAAATAAATTGTGTCTGTAGACCAAATTGATTTGCTTCGACTTATTGCAAAGTAACAATCTCCACTGTGAGCGTTGCAGGTATATGCATATAAATAAAAATTGACACCAAAAAAGATATAGATACACTGAGAGGAAAAAAGAGCATACATAACTGAGATATATTTATCCCACAAGCAAAGCAAGACTTGATAATTCATGAGTGGCAAAGATGCAGTTGAGTTATGGTGATCTTTCCTCTGGAGTGAAATAAATACAGCATCTTGATTCAGCCCATTATATAGCGTGATTAATAGAAGTGAATGCTTTCAATAGGCTGGGGTTTTTGAAACATTTAGATTGCATATTTTGCTCCTAATTTACAAACTATCAAAGATCTTCGTGGTGATATGAATTTAGAAAGCCGTATTTTGGTAATAGTGATTTTTTGCAGAGGGCAAATTTCTATTTATGACTCTGCAAAGAGAAGTCAAACATTTTAGCTGGAAACTGAAGTTTATTTAATAGTAAGTTAGTGGCTCAATCTTCATCAGAAATCTACAGCATAGCTATAGTGTAAGATAAAACATAATGTAAGATAACATCTACGGCACAAAACAAGACAAGTTTTTGGCTAGCAGGTTTTTAGGTGAGCACCTACATTGCGCTCAAAGTAAGTCAACCTTTGTCCACCACCTTCACCTCTGCCCTGAGGAATGGCCAATCCCCACCCATTTCACTCTGCATCCAGCAGAACTCCTCACTCCTCTGTAGCTAAACACTACAAACACTGCAGGCAGGAACAGGGCATCAGCACAGCTGCAGTGCTTTCCAACACGGTGTTAACACAGCAGGCCTCTCCCCCATGGCTTACACAGCGTTTTCTGTGGAGACAAATGTGGAGTACCAGCCATGGAAGGTGGCCTGGTATTATTTTATTACTCTCTCTAAGTCAGTATCTTTTTCTGGCTTGGATTTCAGCTGTTGCATACCATGCAAATGTCAGCATTATTAGCTATGTGCTTATAACTGCAGTAGAAAACTCTCAGTAATGTGCTTGTTCAACAGTCCTAAATCATGAGACCTTCCTGTGGGCCAAGACCCAGCTACCTCGCAAAACTGCCAAAACCTTAATCTTTCCATTGCCAACACCAACAATGCTCTGAGGTTCTTTTAGTATAAAATTGGTAACATACAGAAAGCTGAAAATGTTGATACAGCACTGAGGAGTAACTCTATTAACTCAGGAGAGTTATGATTGTCAAAAAGAGAAAAGGGCCAGACCTGCAGAAATCCATATGGAAATAAAAATCAGAAGGATAATGGCATGTACTGCAGAACTAGTCTCTATTCACTTGGTTCACTTGGTTCATTAAAAAAGCTCATTTTCAACTGAAGTCCATTAGAACATGGAAGAACATCCCAGAACTTTCCTAACCAGAGAACTGGCCCTTATCTATAGGTCTGAGAAAGGTGCAGTGAATGATATGCCACATACATGGCTGAGATACACCACACAGTAAACTGCTGATAGAGGAAATGCAACTGGATATTTATGCTCCTCGAAGTTGTGTGCGACACCTCAGGAGTGAGGGACTTGTTTGTCATCTCTTTGACGAGTCAGAAGGAACTCCAGAGCAGAGAAGCACCTTGAATCCACTGTAAATCGTCAGTCTCGTTATCATTCAGCGTTCTGCAGGGCTGAAACACAAGAGATGCTATCTTTGTTTTACTGTTTGCACAGCTGGAGGAATTATGTCCATGCCCACAAACATAGCTCTATTTAAGGGTCTTCAGGGCTGCTATTCCAAAACCAAGCTCAGGGCAGGAATGCTGAAACACAAAACACCTCGAGGATAAAGGCTGAAGTGAGTAGCGGAAAGTGTTAATGAGAGCTTCTTGTAGAAGTCTGCTCCTGTGTCTTGGTGATAACAGATCTAAAATCTTTGCTCTAAGACAATTTTGAAAAACAGCTCTGGATTTTTGGCCAGGCTCCCTTTCTGCTTTCCCCTTCTTCACAAGCACATATGAAATTATTTTCCATATACATGTTGCCCTACAGTACAGATCTTTTGCTGTTTGAACATAAATGGGATTGCATAGACAGAACCACCAAGTTGTTGCACTAATCTCCTATTACTCTTTTGCACCTGTAACAGAGAAAACTGTTGAAAATCCGTAATTCTGACAGCTTTTCATTGAAAAATGGAAAAAGAGATAGACAAAATATTGGCAGAACTTTTTTTCAAACTTATAAAAGCCACTGTCCAAACCACCAAACAGAAAAATTGCTTCTACTTAAATGAACTATGACTTAGAAATGAGTAACCCGGGTCAGACTTTAATCACAAGACTCACTGCAAGAATGTCTCTGATTTTTATTCAAGAAACTGAGATTTAATTACTTGCAGAAAACTGAGTAGAGGTTTGAGTATGTTCGTCTACTATGGTTATGAAACTTAGTCAGTGCCCTTTCTCTAATGAAGGTATTTCCTAAGCCAGGAAGTCTTTACAAACAAACAAGTGAGCAGATTTTCTAGATCTGTGTTGTCCACAGCAAAGACAGGCGTTATCATCAGTGTCTCTGGCTCCCTGGTTCTGGTCCACCCTGCCTCAATCTACCTTAGGGCTGCCAGGAACTATTCTGGATGGATATTTACATCTACATCTGCCCAAGTTACATTTCCCCTGGAGCACTTTCTCATGTCCCATGTCTCCTGCTGCATTAGACATAGGCAATACTGCAAGCAGAAAGTACAACTGACACAGAGCACTTCTCCAAGGACCTTGGCTAATCTGGGTGATATTGCTCAGTTAGCATCCAAGTAGACTTTGCAGTGCAATCTAACCATCACCATCATAGCAAAAGGCTTTTGTATCACAAGTTTGGCATGAAAATCTATAAGGCACTGCAATGATTCTGATGATTTCTCTGCAGGAAACAAGTTTCTATTAAGGACAATTAGAAGGTTGGTAAACGGCCAACACTTCACTTTGTAAAATTCTATATTGAATTCTTTGTAAATCTGTCAAGCTCTAACATTGTAGACCAAAATTTTCTGTGGTAGCTACCTTTTTCAAATTAAATATTAGGGGCAACTTTAATGTAGAAGAAATTAGGCCCCTTTTGAAATACTCTTGAGCAAAATACACATATATACAGTTTGAATATAGTGCTCCTGTACCATGGGGAGAAGACCTAAAATTTGCCAGAAGGGTCATATTAAGGGAAGGAGAGAGCTGGTGGGGAAAAAATTTTCCTGGCCAGGTATTTGAAAGCTGTATTATGTGCAAGCACCCATCTGTGGTAGCAGAAATAAGGTTGGATGGACTCCCATACCCTAATTTCTCACTGCACCTTTTACAAGTTTGATAAGACACTTGAAGTACAATTTTTGGCATAGCATGAATCTTTTCACTGATCTTGACAGTTGTTCTGTGGGAGAATCGGAATGCAGAGAATTTCCTATTCCTTTCCATTACCAAAACCTTGCTGCATGGGTTTACCTTGTTGGAAAGCAGAGGTCATGCTGCAACTATTCCTATGCCTGAAGCCTGAAGGAATGTGACATCATGGTGGTGACATCAGTCAGCAACCTCAGTGATGGCTTGGATTTGAGAACAGCTTTTTCAAGTCAGATCTAAGAGGGGTCCTTCAGAAACTGAAATGCTCATAAAATTATTCCAAAGCTCTGCAGAATACAGTAAATTGAGTAGGATGGGCATTCTGGTAAATCTTACAGTCATCCCAGGGAATACAGCAACAGATTCTACCAGTTAGCAGAGTGCAGAGGTGAGATTAGCATTCGCTGTTAAATCCCACCTGCCTCTTTCAAGGACTTCTCCACCAGGCCTGTGGCTCTGGTGGACTAGGGCCAGGGTTACAGCTGCTCCTTCTCCTTGTGTGCTTCCAGCTGTGCTCTGCTACCTGAGCCCTCAGCAGGCAGGAGGCCTGCAGCAGATGGCATTGGGGCATTGATTCCCACAGCTTCCCTTCCAGGGTGTTTGCTAATGTGACCATAACACAGCCCTCAGAGTCTCAGGTGTGTGTTCTCAAGGTACACCATGGTTCCATTCATTCGGCACAACGTGCATTTAATGGCTCAAGTGAACACTTATGTGCAAACAAGAGATGTTATCCTTTCTTTTTTTTCTTTAATCTGCCTTTGAGAAGCCCTCCCACACACAGAAACACACACACACATAGCACTTGGGTCTTACAATGCAATGTCCTTGGCGGACAGCTTTGGATGAGACAAGGAAGAATTTGAGTGAAACTCAGAGAAGCAAAGACTTTACCCTATATTCTCAAATTTTGAGGCATAAAGCAAGGCTTTATCCTTAAGGATGTCATCTGGGCCTTTTCTATGAGTATTCTCACTTTTGTCAGTTTAAAGCTGGAACTAGTGCATTAGCTGAAGGGATTGGGGGTGTGTGTGTGCGTGTGTGCATGTGGTTTAATACACATTTAATATAGCTCCTGGGAAAGCTAATGGAGTTGCCTTGGGGAGCTGAGCAACCTCCCAGTGTGCTCTGCATAAATCTTCTTTAGCTGCAGGTGAACAAAAAGTTATGTTAAGTGCAAAAGTGAAGGTAACAGCTGCTGAATCCCTTTTGCTGGCCTGCAGAGAATTGGTACTGCATGTTACCAGCTGATTGGTGATTTCTTAACCTCTTCTAACCTGTAAAAATAAGAGGAAAAATTGAAGCTTTGGGGGAAAAATTTCTCTCCTAGTAGAATGTCTTTTATTCACCAAGGGCAGTGGATTAAAAAAATAATTTGGAAAGAAATTCAGCTAGAAAATGGCCAGGATACCACAAATGCAGTTTTATAACAATCTTTCTTCTTATTTTTCATCTTTTTTTTCCTTTTCTTGTAGAAGATAACTCGGTTTTATACTTTACTGTCTTATTAACAGAATGCATTTTGGAAGTCTGCCACTGTTAACAGTATCAGAAGGATTTAGGGCTGCTGAAATACACTTGAAGATTTAATTCTGCTGACTTCAGCTCTGATCCGAAGTAAAAACTGTAACCATAGATTAAATGTTTAGCGCCAGATATTGCAATTGCTGCTTCTTGTCGTAAATCCTTGTGTCTATTGCTGTTTGAGACAGCTCTCTGCGGGCCCTTGGCTGTGCATGCAGCACAATGCTCGTGTCGTATAAGATTCTTCACCAGGGGCCAATTCCTGAAGTCCTCTCTCCATCCTTCCTCATAAAACTCCCAGTTGCCTGAGTGAGAACCTTGAGACGCAGCAGTGCAAGGCTGCCTCACCGGCATAATTCCCACGCGACACTGTGGAAACCAGCACCATCACCTGCTTTCTAATGCCCCATCTTTGGTTCTCAAACAGAGCATTCCCAGGGTGGGGGGAAAGGGCCTTTTCAGATGTTATTAGTCTCTTAGGAGACTCAGCTAATAAAAGCAAATAATCAATACAAAATTAGATTGTCATGACAAAAATTAACTAATGTGGTCGTTCATAGAGTGGAATATCTGGTTAAAAGTTTAAGGGCCACCTCCCTCTCTTAGTTCTAATTTTATAGGTCTCAGTAGACTCCTTTTTCGGACTTCAGCAGCCATTGACATTTTAATCTTTTTAATGCAGTCACCTGATTTACACGTGGGGTTCGCTTTTCATAGTGACTAGCTCTCCACTCATTGCCTACTGCACTCAAATACAGTTCATTTCAATAGTCCCTGGTCCAAAACTGGTGCCTGTCTCCCCTGACCTTGGGTAGGTAGATTTATTGCATTGTAAACCTCAGCACACAAGTTTTAATTTTTTTTCTACTAAAATTTTAATATCAGGGGTATAACCCAAAATATTTTCAAGGTATCTCATAACACCTATCATACCAGCATATGAGAAGATGCTGGTACCCTTACTCTTCTAATGAAAAAGAAAGAAGAATGAAAAAAATAAAACCAAGGGTGAGAAAATGGCACACACTAGAAGAAAAAAAATTCTCTGGTGTTTCCCACACCAGCACTATGGCTGCATGTAGATGTTGGGATGAAAGGCATCGAGTTATAAGCCTTTGTCTGGACTCCTAGGTGGTTGATGTTGAAATATTTGTGCCTTCAGGAAGAGGAAAAACCAAAAATAGGAAGAAAAAAATTAGGTCACAATGTTGACTGGAAGGTTAGCAGCACTACCCCAGCCCAAGTAACCCATAAATTAAGTAAAAATTATTCACTCAGCTTGCTGGATATCTATATTTTGCTTACAACCTCTGGGACTGGAAAATTCTGGCTTATGCTTTATCCTGGTACCTGGAAAGGAACAACTCAGAATCTGAGAAATTTGGCCTAAACAATTTTTAATTTTAATTTGAGCTCCTGGAGTTTTGGCATGATGGTGTAGTGGTAACTTGCTGCTGGACTTTCTGGGTTGCTTGTGCAGCTAGAAGTTTCAACTGGTTTCTTGAGGCTTCTCATACTTCATCTGCTGGGTTTTTTTCAGCTTTATATAAGACCCATATAGAATAAAAGCATCAGACTTGTTTCACATGGCTGTGCCAGTCCCAAAGCATGCAGATAAAAGAAACTGTGCAGTGATGCACTCAGCACAGCTCCAGTGCAGGAGGCAATCGTTTCCTTTGTTCCTCTCCCATGTGAGCAAACTAGTCATTTATTAATTCTCTACCCTATCCCCATTTAGTCTTATAGAGAGTGCCAGGGAGAAGCTGGGAATATAATGCTTTCCTCCCTTTTTTGCTACAGGTCATATAAAATGGATATTGCACTCAGTGCAGATGGGGCGACATTGTCATTCATCAGTTCCCCAAATTGGCTGCTTGGCAGACAGAATTATTTAAGTAAAACTGAAGTAATTTTCAAAATTGAAACTTAAGCTGTTTAGTGACATAAGCCAAGAGCAGTTTTTCTTGGACCCCCAACACTTCCTTGGCTCACATTCACAGCTCGGCTGTTTTCATTCCCGTCAATTAGCTCAATCTCCACGGATGCGAGGAAGGGCTAGAGCGGCGCGGGTTCTTTGATGCAATTTCGTGTATACATATGGAGCATCTGTTACTCCAGGAGTCTTGCAGTCACTTCCATTATATGGAGAGTATTGATAGTGATAGGAACTCAGGACCTGATGGGCCATTTTCTTCTGAGCTTCACACAGAAGTGCCTTGGCAGAGAGCCGTGTGCCAGGGAATACCCCTCCAAACAAAGGAAACATGCCGTGGCAAAGCCCTGCAAAGGGGTCCAGGGAAAAGAAAATGTGTAAGAGCGTGCTCCCTTCCTCCCCTGCTCCACTCCTCCTGAACATCTGGATGTTGGACACCTGCAGCATCCAAGTAACGCTGACAGAGTGGCTTTGAACACCGAGCTTGGAGTGCTCAGGCTGGTCCACTTGAAAATAACAGACTCAAGGAATGTACTTCACCTTTAACAGCATCTTGCTAGCAGGTCACTCTTTTTTGGGGGGCAGGGGGAGCTATAAAAGGTTTTCCTTCAGTATTTCTTTCAAGACAGCATGTATTCCACTTGTATTGATCTGCCAGAGGCTATCATTACCAACAACTCAGGCAAACATCTTCAGCCAATTATTAACCTGTGATAGAAAGATAGCATTTTCTCTCCTTCTTGGTATCTTTTATTTATTCTTAACACTTTCCAGGGAACTATCTGAGAGTTCTTGTTTTTCATCTCATAATTTGGTCAGGAGGATAGGTTAAGAGTCTAAGATTGCTGCCCCAAATCCCAGCACTTTGTTAAGTGTGATTTAAGTGGCAATTAAAATGTTATGATAGGCTTCAGTAGACAGTGAGCTTCTGTCTCACATTTAGCACACCCACCCATTACCTAATTTCAGAAAGGGCCTGATGGATGGTTTCAAGCAGCACTGAAGGAATATTTGACAGGTACCTGCTCTGTTTCATAGATTGCTACTGGTTTAGTAGCCACTACATTTCCAGCTTGTTTGGGTACATTAGTATCTGAGTGACTTTCTTTGTAGGAAAAAGCGAACCATACTGGAACATGGTTAAACCACCTGCAGTCTTCAGGAACACTCAGATGGTCAGAAAATGCCAGCAGTGCAAGCAGAAACCCCACACTTGCTGTCAGGGCACCTTGGAAACCCAGGGCTTGCCATCTTCAGGGAGGAATTGGCTACTTCTGCTCCAGCGCATACTGAAAATGAGAAGAGCTACAGTTTCATATAAAACAATGATTGACAAATTGACTTAATGGACACGCACTGTTCTGATTTATTTTGTTAGAGAAAATTTTCTAACACAGGAAAAAATGCTTCGACAATAAAACCCTGATAAAATTAACATACCATTCAAAAATAGTTTAATGGAGTATTTCAGTTATTCTTTCCAAACAACATTTTACTGAAATCAACACACTGCTGCAAAAATGTTTGTTTTTTATCAACTGACATTTTTCCTTCTAAAAATTTCCAGCCAGAACTTTTCTACTCATGAATCAGTATTGCAGTAGGAATATTTGTAACTGTGGTTTGAATTTATGTGAGATGCTTTTAGTCTGAATCTTCAACCCACTTAGATCAAGGCAGACTCTTCTATAATTTGAAACATTCCACAGTGTTTATCTCTGGGTTGGTGAAATGGATTAGAAGGTCAGTTTTAAATTATTGCTTCATGAGTTATGTTGCTCCTATAAATTCCTGCATTTTCTCAAAATAGGCTAATTGTTTCTTGTCATCTCCCACATAATATTAAATTATATGAAGCTGGTTATATACAAAAATATGGAGTTTGCTTTTTCCTTGGGGTTTTAAAGAAGGTTATATAGTGAAATTCAGGAAATATAGCAGAGATATAGCCTTTACCAATATCAGTTCTCTCAGCACACTCCCTAACCTTCAGCTCTGAGTGTGGAGTCATTATAGCAAAGCATGCTAGCCCTGCTATTTAGTGCATATATGCATCTATACTGAGTGCTAACAGAATATGGAGAGAGTCTATAGAAGGCAAAAGTGCCCAGCATTGGTGGCTATTGGTCTGAGACCTGCTTTGTCATAAAATAAAAATATGTTTCCTTTCCTGTGTGCCAGTTATAATTTAGTGGCTTAAGTGACTTGGAACCTGCCACGCTGTTCGGAGGCTGCAGTTCCAAAGACACATCTAACCCATCATTACAGCACCTCTGAACCACCAGAGTAGGTCTAGAATCTGCCCCAATATATTTCAGTATGAGCTAAATGTAAAGCTGCCAGATATAATCACTCATCCAGCTTCTTCTTTCCATGGACCAACATGTGGAAACTGTCTTGTAGCAGCCTTTACTTCTCTTAAATTACAAGCATCTGTTCCTGATCAGTTTTGAGAAGTACCTATAAGTTTTAATCATTACCTGGGACTTATAATTGCATTCTGTCCTCTGATTTTATATTTTGTCATAGTTTGTTTTTTTTTTTTTAATTTGTTTGGGGTTTGTGGTGGGGGGTGATTAGTTGGGTTTTTTTTCCTTTGTGGGTCTTTTTTTTTGTTTTGTTGGTGGGTTTGGGATTTTTTCCTTGAATTTTTTCGTTTGTTTTGGGTTTTTTTGTTTTGTTTTGTCTTGTTTGTTTTTCCCTGGGACTGTCCATGAGCAAAATTATCCAGGATACAACCTCGTCGCTTGGTTATGAAGCACCAATAAACCTGAGCAGCATTTTTTTTGTCTACACTGAATAGGCTTTGCTATGTAATAGCCCAGTGCCATTACAAATTCAAACCCTATATATATATTGTTCATGGCCCTTTGTGTCATCAGGAAATTAAAGTTTGCAGCTGGCCTCTTCATCTTAGTTAATCATGCAAACATGAAATCCTTAAAGGTCCACGCAATGGTCCCTGCAGGGGCCCCACTCAACACTTCTCTGCAGCGTGACATTGTTTTTCAGCTGTGTTTTTATCTTCTCCTCTCTTCTGTTCTGAGCTCCTGCTGCTTTCAGCTTCAGTAGCAGACTGTCATGTGGCACTTTATCATGGGCTGTCCAGCGCACCGCAGTAGCCGTGCCCCTTCCCCACGCACCACAACCCGCTCGCAAGCTTAGGAGGTTAAGAGATGAAGCCTCTCCTGCTCTTACTACCCTCTTTTCCTGCCTTCAGCTCTGCCCTGCTGGCAAATGGGGAAAACCTTGGAGTATATCTTGTACTCTGTCTGATACAAGGTTGTGGGATGATAGCTTAAGGGCTTCGTTTCTCCCGCCTGTATTTTATGCTCTGGTCGCTTGTTTTCTAAGAACTCACTTAAATTATAACAATAAATCAAAGATTTCCTTCCAGATGTCTTTTAACATCTAGCATCATTTCCTCCAGGTCCTGGATATGTCCTAGATTTTGGTTTCCTTAGGTAATTTCCTCCACTGGCCTTAGTGACCCTGACATAGGTTGACCTGTAGTTAACTTAGTCCCCCTTTTTAAGATTCAGTTTGAAGAAGTCAGTCAATACCTCATTTAAAGAGGGTGGGGGGAGGTGGGAGTGAAGGAAAGCCTTCACTACCTTCTTCATTTTCATTTCCTGTGCCATTGTATCCTAACTTTCTCCCTGACTGATTTCCACTGTCTTGCAGATGACAAGAAAAATCTCTTCGTATTTGTTCTCCTACTTTTTTTTTGTTTGCTGTAACCTCTTAAAATTTCTTTTATTAGTTTTTCCCTACCTCTTGATACATAACATACATGTGAAACACTTAAAGGGCTTTTATTTTTTACCAGATTGTTCCAAGGTTGTTAATAATTTTCTCTTTACCATTGAGAAAGCCATTTTGTCATTTTAAAGATCACAGCTACTTTTATAGAGCTCTAATCTTTTGGGCCCTAATCCAACAAATCTTTTAAGCATGTGCTTAACTTCAGACATGTGAGCGGTTGTATTGAACTCAATGGAGCTAGTCAGGTGCTTAAAGTTAAGCAGATGATGAAGTGCTTTGTTTGGCTGGCCTTGCAGAGCACCGTCCCCCAGGAGCGCGCTCGCCGGCAGCCTGCGCGCAGCTCCCCGCGGGCGGCTGCTCCGGCCGCGCTCGGGAGAGGCACCGCAGGGCTTTGGGTCCTCCCACAGCTTCTAGGGCACTGTCTGCTCGGCCACGGATTTTAATATAACGCGTGCCTTTGCACGTGGTGCCTTTTGACCTCGAGGTGTCTGCGATTTTAGTGATCCAGGCGTGGGCCAAGGAGGAGGGTAACCAAACCAGATGAAACGAGAAAGATGATACAAAGACAGCTGTACAGGTCTGGTTTCACACGGACATGCAGCTTCTCCGTTGTCTTCCCTTGCTGATTTCAGTCCTTACCTGGCAGTATTCAGCATCTTGCAGGATCAGAACCTGCTCTTATGTACGTATTTATTTATTGATGTAGCCTCCCTCTTTCAGCTGCCCATATTCTTTGCGTTGCTGTTCAGAGGTGGGAAGATGACCCACCCTCACACTTGGTGCATCACTGCCTGGCCCAGCTTCTGCCCAGTACATGCCGGGTAAAAAATCACTTCCAACTGCCTGAGAGAAAGGGAACAAAACAGGAGCTGAGTCCCCTTTGCCTCAAGGCACATGGGGGGACACTGCTATGGCAGCACTACCTCATCACAAATTTCTCCTGGCTTCTTCCACCTGCCTGAGAACTGAGCCATTCTGCAGCCACTTTGTGGCACCAAAGGACATGCACTGACCAGGGAA
Source organism: Notiomystis cincta (assembly GCA_013398075.1). Classification (NCBI taxonomy): domain Eukaryota; kingdom Metazoa; phylum Chordata; class Aves; order Passeriformes; family Notiomystidae; genus Notiomystis; species Notiomystis cincta. The sequence goes on from VZRX01011050.1 coordinate 247,050, forward strand.
GTTAGGTTGTTAGAAGCAGCTTGGTCTCTCAGAAGTTAACTTGAACAAAGGACCGCATTCAAGCACCTGGGAAAGGCTGGACAGATGTGAACCTCTTAAAAGGAAGGTTTGTAAAATTGCACATGGTAGGCTCCTATATCAGCTAAACTATCTGGCTCTAGTCATGTTGGCTTAGAGGATGTGAATAAGCTGGCTGGCAGTTTTGTGTGCTCTGTCAAACCAGTTAAATCTTAGGACACTGCTTTCACTGAGGCCTGGCCAGATGAAGAAAACATCATCACTAAATAAATGGGATAGGCCTGGTATAAACTATCAGGTGTTTCCTGGGACAAGTGATTTTGTAGTTTCTCACAGATATGGGCTTGAAAGTTCTTTATATAAAGGCTGTTTCATGTCAGTCTCATTCCTACCTCTCCTGAGGCTTCTCTGTCAGAGACTGTACATAGAAAATGTGTCCTTTTAAGTTAAAGCAGGAATTCCCTCAGCTGGCAGCAGTCATAAGATCCCTTATTCATACTGGGGTGGCAGCCAGGAGGCTCCAGCCAGGACCAAGACCCAGTCACACAGGTGCTGTACAATCATTTCCCTTCAATCATTGTAGGAAAAGCTGTTAACGCTTTCTATCCTCTTTTGGAGGTTGGCTGCTAGGAGTGGGGAAAGACTAGGGTAATACCACTTTAAAATAATTTCTACTGACCTCAGACTGAAGAAGCCACTAAAGCAGGAATGGGAACAGGATGAAGCCCACGGTGACAGCAGCAATTTCAGCACTATTCCGGGAAAGATAACGTGTCGCTCTTCTGCATTGGTAGGCTGGCATCTCTTCTTGTCGTGTGACCCTAATTAATTTATGTAGTATGCGTCATGGGGGAAGACAAGATCCAGACTGAAGCCTTTGTAATGGGATTTTACCCTGTGCCAGACAGAAGTAATTAACTGTATCTATCTTTTTCAGTTTCAGTTGCTTTTCCCTAAAAGATTTATATTAGGAAGGTGAAATCATACACAGTCACACCTTGTCCATACAAGCTTTTCCTATCTCCTATGATAGAATTAAATGCTATACTCTTTCTCTAGCAAACAGTAATATCTCTGTGACTAGCATCAAACTAAAAGTCACTCTGAGCACACTCGTTCTTTATGACATTATCACTGCTCTGATTGCTAGATAGCCTCTGACATCTCATATCCACTTACATTTTCTCTATCCATATTTACTTCGATTTCTCCAGGTATATCCTATTAAATGCATAGTGGGTAGGGAGGTAGTGATACATAGGATATGTGTACAGACAGTGCCGAGCACATCAGAGAAGAGCAGAGGAGGAGAGGGAGAACACAGTCACTCTTTTAAGCTAATGAAAGAAGAATATAGCTTCACACAAACCACAGAAGTACTGTGAAAATCCTTGTTGTTAAAGTTGTACAAGGACTATAAGCAAAATAAAAAGGATTGTCTTTTTAGCTCCTAAGTTTGGGAGGGTGGGATACGGAGATACTTTCTCAACCCATGGAAGACTCTGGGCTGTGTGTGATGCTGTCAGGGTAGAACTCTAAAGGCAATTTCTTTTTTCTGTCCTGGCCAAAGCAGATTATCACCTTGGCACCATTTCTCTGGGGATAGTTTCTCTTCCACTCTTCTCCTGACACCCCCCAGATCAACGTGATCCTTCCCCATCTTCACACAGCCATCAGAGCCAGTAACAAGCTGCTATGGAAGCTCATGTGCTTCAACACTGGGTTCAGGAGCCTGCATGAGGAATTAGTCTGGCTGGGCTGGAGCAGAAGTCAGCAGGCAGCTGGGGTGGGCTGGGGGCAGGCAGTGCTGCAGTTAGCATGGCTCTTTGAAGTGTTTGGATCTGCCCCCGGAGGAGATGGCGGTCCAGCAGCAGCATCATCTGGAGTAACAAGTGCTGCAAGAGGCATGGTGGGCAAAAACTGCATCACCAAGCAACCTCCCCATCCCTGGGGGCTCCTTCCAGCCCTGCTGCCAGTACTGCTTCTGTTGACAGCACTGAGAGCTGTGCCTGCCATTCCCTAAGTGCAAAATGTGCAGGAAATTTAACCCATTACACCAAAATTGTGGTCATTCTCCCCACCCCTGGCACCTGTATTTTGTTTCTAATGACTAGTTTGTCCTCTCTCTAGCTAGAAAACCTCTCTCAGAGGCAACACTTCTCTCTATTCTGCCTGACTTCTGTCTGTCTCAAGTGGTCCTGAACCACAAATAAAGACTACACTACTAATTTTAGACTGCCTCACAATCACTGATACATCATACTTCTTTAAAACCTGTCACCATCCATTTCTCTTACACATCCATGATAGGATCTTACTGTAGCATTCCAGACTGCCCCTATCTCATTTAAGCCTTATATGTCTTAACTTTTGTCCTTGGCATCCAGACAATTCTTCTATTCTCAGGATGCTTTCTGCTGAACTTCCTGTCTATAAAAATGCGCTCAGGGAGTCTATCACTCTTCCAGCCTATTCCTTCCCCTTCCCAGAGCTTCCCCTTCTCTTACCATACCAAGCAATTATTCTTATTAATTATTCCAGCTAACAGTAATTATCAGCAGCATGCACCCCCAGCTACATTAATAACAGCGATCTCTAGGACACTGAGGAATTGGCTGAAAAGATTCACTTTGCTGCTTGGATTGCAGAGGAAGACAAATTCCTTTTCTTCCCTGTGTGTCTCTTTTTTAAAATTATTCTCTTTTTTTTCTGTGGGGAGGTTCTTACCACTTTCTTATTTTAAGATGGGCAAAAAGAGGTCAGATGAAGAAGTAAGGACTTAGTGTATTGTCTAAGAAGAGTGGGGAATAGAGATGGAATTGTTAGACTGTAGATTTTGTACACAGTTTCTAAGCAGTGTCATTAATTGATTTCATTTTTTTAGCTTCTGATATTTATGGGCCAAATACTGAAATTTCTGCTTGGCCTCCAATAATCTGGGGTCTGCCTCAGGGTTAGAACTTTGAATTGTTTTCATCCGTTCTACAGTCACGGCTACCATTCAGCAGCAAATGGAATAAAATTTGGCCATGTTTCATCATCTGTAATATGTCAATATTTTTCATTTCATTGCTGAAAAGCATTGAAGACTTTAAAAGTGATGTCTCTTTAGTGCAAAAGAAGAACAAACAAAAAACAAAAGGCAAAATATATCCTAGAAAGAAATGAAAAAAAAAATCTTCTGCAAAATGAGAGTTAAAAAATGTTTTCCCTCAGAATTGTTTACCATTTGCCTAAGCTGCAAAGTTTTTAATGACATTCTCATGAAAATAGAGCGCTCTGGCTAAATTCCTTCAAACCCAATAAAGCAGATGACTGGGAACCATAATGGAATTGATGCTGTCAAGTGCATTTGCTTTTTTAATGCTAACATGTTTTTGGTTATTAAGAAACAAAAAAACCTAGTGGTATATGATCAACATAGCTTTTGACAGGGGCATTGGAACCCATCTGGCTTATGGATCCCCCACTTTTTTTTATTAGCTCGAGATTATAAAGTTGTAACACTGTAGTTTAGCTTCTGGCTTCTGCAATTGTAAATTGGCCAAGGGCTCACAATAAGGTGTGAGTTTCTGAAAACTAAAACACACCACTGACCCTGTGCATACTACACAGGCCTGCAGCAGATGTACTGGATGGAGAAAATACAGTAGCACTGTTAAAATGTTACTGATTGGTTCCAACTGAGTAGCTCTAGATATAAACCAGCTTTCAAAAGCAAAAGATGAGAGAAAAATGTCAGAAAAAAGCATTAAAAGATGATGCCACATATTACTTAATGAAGTCACACAAGTCAAAAGTAAGCATCCTCTAGCAGTAATGGATGTACTCCATGAACATTAGCTCCAGAGTTGTCAATATCTGTGATGAAAAAAAACCTCTCAATCTTTACAGATTTCTTTAATTTAAATAAGCCTTTTAACATGGAGAGGATTTGTTCTCTCAGTGTGCTTCATTAGTGTAGCTTACCACCACAAAACCTGGTTGTATTGAGAAAGATTGCCCCATTATCAAATAATTAGTACTGCTTTAGCAGGTGCATACACTTACCTTTGTAATTAAATCCTTGTTAAAACACCAAAATCCAGAGAATTTAAATGGTTACCTGATCCCAGAGGAAGTAGCCCAGAAAGTTATTCTATAAGGTAGATGTCATCTGGGAGCAAAGATACTGAGCAGAGCATCTTTTCCTCATGGGATGTTGATGAAGCACATCTGCACACATCATGCAGTGGAATAAAAATTGCAATGACAATACTAGACAAACACCTACTGTACAAGAAGCCAGAGAAACCAAGCATAAGCCTGCACAGAATCACATGCTCTGTAATGGAGCTCTCACAGCTTTGTTAGTTTTAGAGTTACAAAAAAAGATTAAAGAGGATGATCCCAGTTCTTAACAATTCTTTAAAATATTTGCTAGTTTACTGCAGTCTACATTGTGACTTATTCCTGAATTTAGCTTCTGAAATCTTACCACAGTGGAACAGCAATGGGTACATGGCTACACACACAGCTATTTTTGAGGAGCTCAGAATCCTAATAAAATCTGAAAGAAAATAATTAAAGTTGCAGCAATCTCAGTCCTAAAAAAAAAAAATCACATTTCTAATATGTTATAGCTACATTTATATAGTCTTGTGTTGTGTGTTCTCCACAATCACAGATCAGTGAATGTCTATATTAATAAAATATGCCAGCAAGTGGATTAGACAGACTATTACAATAAATTATCTCTACTCAGTTGGCACTCTCATTGTCCTCACCAGAACTGATCAACCATAATTAGTTACTTGCCTACAGAGGTGTAGCAGTGCTTTTATTATAAAGAACACTGAGCAAGCTCCCATTGTCCCAGCTACTTGTATTCAGGCTCCTAGTATGGATCAGAAACCCCAACCAAACTCTAGTTTCCAAAAGCCAGAGAGGAAACGAACAGATTGGAATAGATTTGTTATCCCCCTCTCAGAAGAACTCTGCTGACCGAAACAGTAGGGACCAACATGAAAAATCATTTACAAGATCTGTGCATACTCATTGACTTCAATCTGTGTTCAAAGTTGTAGATTCAGTGCTGACAAAAGTACCCTTATATTTTAGATGTGAAACAGCTATAGAACAGCCAGTTTCTGGAATGAAGTTCTTAGATAAATGGAGTTAGTCCTGGAAATCAATTTAGACAAAGCTGCAGCAGTGCTGGTATTGGAATTCACCAACTCGCTACATAATTTGAATAAATGGGAAAAGAGATGACTCCTGAGAGTAGCACTGGCAGCCAAAAGAATTATACTGATGGACTGGAAAAGCAAAGCCATGCCATGTATTGATTTATGGACTATTGCCCTTCTGGATATAGCTAAATGTGAAAGAACTCCCTTTATTCATACTAATAAAATGGACATAAATGCTCTCAGACAAAAACTGCTGTTGGAGTTTTATTGTGAAGAGCTGGCATGTGGGATGGTCTTCTTTCATTTGCCCATCACACATGCTCTGTGGGCTGGTGAAGTTTGAGACACACAGAAAACAACCAGGACTTTTTCTAGAGTTGCTTCATTTGCTTGTTTGGGTCTTTTTTTCCCACTTGATATGTTTTGCTTTGGTTTTTTGTTGTTGGCTTTTTTTCTTTCTTTCTTCTAAAACCTCCTGGTGTAAATCAGAACAGTGTATTATCTCTTAATAGATGTGGTTCTATGATGGTCAAGTTTCAGCATTTTGGAGACAAGTGCTTTTTTTTCTGGCTTAGAAATTCTAGAAAATGCTAAAGGAGCATGAACATAGCACATTACTAATCCTGCCCCCTCTGTGGCAGGGTTGACTGTGATCTCCCTGTCCTACCTGCCAAAGCTGGGTTAATGCACATCACACTCAATATGAGAAGACCTCTACAAACCAGCTCTCTCTCCCTCAGCCAAACCACCGCTATCCCTCAGGCCTCATTTATCTTTAGAGGACCCTCTGAAGATTTCCTGCTCACTGCAAGTTCGTCTCCATCAAGATAAGTAATATGGGGAGCCCTACTGCAACCTGGCTGCTGCCAGAATTTTTAATGCTGTATTGATTAAACTGCTATGAGTGCGATGAAATTATGTGGTATTAGTTGTGCTGGCAACTGGTTTACCTCTGGGATCCTCATGTTGCTAGTGCTGGTGGAGCTAAGCCAGAATTAGGAACACTGGGAAATTAAAAAAAAAAAAAATTAAGCCGTTATGTAGACGTGACCTTGGTAGATGAAACTTAATGTCACAAGATGAATAGACCTTTTGGAGCCTGGGACCCCGCTGTGCGCAGCGACAGGCGCTGGTCTATCTGCCCAGCAGAAAGGAAGGAGTCCTGCCTAGGAAGCCCTGAGTCAGAGCCTGCACCAGCACAGCTGAGAGTCAAGACGAAAACCAAGCTGCTTCCTGCAGCTTTTGAAGAGCCAGTGAAATAAAATCAGAGAATGAGGTCGATTCTGGGATGTGCAGGTCAGTAGCTTTGTCCTGTTATGCCCCTTCCTAAAACATCCCCCCATCTGCTGTGAGAGACAATGGCCCTTTCTCCACCCCTTGCCACTGTACAGTCTTCTGCACCCAAGGGACTGAGAGAAAGTGAGTCAACCTGCTTCAGACCTGGCAAAAGGACTCTGGAGCAGCTCTTGTCTGAGAAAGTCAGTCCCTGGATAAAGAAGCAAACACACTGATCTTGCTGTGACTGTGATGACGAGGCCACCTATGAAGTGCTTAAACATTCCTGAGGTGCTTACAGAACTCATTGTAGTCCAAAAATGATTGCCCATTCACTTCCTCCTGAAATGGTTTTGTGTGCACTTTACATGCAGAGTTTATCACTGCTATCCAGATGAACCTGAAAAAGAGTTGCTGCTGCCAGGGTGGACTTGGTAGTGATACAAGAACTCATGGCCATCCAGGATGGCTGGACAGCACAGCCTTCCACCCTCCCTGAGGTGTAATGGGTCCAATCTGCTTCAGACACTGACCCCAGGGCTTATAACAGAGGCACCTTTTCTGGGGAGGGCTTCCCCAGGGCTCTCTGCAAAATGCAGGTGACAATTATCATTGTGTTCCAGACTAATTAATCTCACTAATGATATGGCTTACAATGTGACTACTTCTACAGCCACAATACTCGACCTATGTGAAGATAGAAAGAATATAGCAAGTTTTTTTAAATTAAATTGAGCATAGATTATCAATGCAATTTGAAAGCTTCAGTCACACTGAAGAGAGAAAGGCTTTGAACTTTCTTAAGTAGAAAAGAAAATGGACAGAATTGGATGATACTAAATACTTCCTACATTATTACTTATTTTATTGCAACATAATTTCAAAATTTCAAGAAAAATGCAACAACTGTGCTTTATAGATCAAAAAGAGGGGAAAAGTCCAACATTTTTAATTTCTGTGTTGACAAAACCCACATCCAAAATATCTGGGACTAGATGGTTCCAGAATTTAGCGTGATATTGCAAAACCTGTCACGTCCAAGTCATTGGCTGAAGTTGAGCCTGAATGGTTAATGAAATGACTGAAAATTATTGTCAGCTGAGAGGTCTTCAGTGGCCTGTGACAACTGCAGTCTGTGATGAAGAATGGTGGCTGCCATTTTATGCATACACACTGCACTCAGGGTAGGGCACCAAAAAAGCAAACCATGACAAACAAACCAACAAACCCCACACCATTAGAAATTCATTTTGGCTGTAGGGCGGATGGATTGGAGCAGATGAAAGATGGAGATGGGATCAGAACATTGGAGTTAACATGTTGCTTTCATCAAATGTGCCATAGTGTTGTAACAAACACCTCAAGAAATCAGAAGCAGAATATGCTTTGGCAGAATGGTTCACAAGGCATCGTGAGGAGTGTTTACCTTATGAATCTTGGAGTGGTTTAGGTCTGTCCAAATAGTTTCCCACCTAAAGGCTGTCCCAGCCCATTCCTGGTACTTTGTTTATAATCTGAACTGATGATACCACAGCTGAAGAGTTTCAGTGGGGATGATTGCAGAATGTTTCCATCTATCAGCTCTGATGCCCAAGTAAGCAAAAGATATGCCGTCCTGTTCATATGTTGGAGGTAAATACAAAAACTTATCCTGAACATGTCTGAATATGTCTTATTTTCGTGACACAATGCCTATGTGGGACTTAACAATGATGGAGCAGAATCATTACGGTGTCATTGATTCCTTACAGCATAAGAGCTTTTGGAAGTCAGAGTACCTTCAGAGCTATACACTCAGGGTAATCATGTCTGCCACTCCCTGCATCAGAGCAGTGGTGTGAGGTCTTGTTTTAAAAATCTCTTCTCCTTCAAGTCTTCTGCAAACAAAACTGTTTTCCCCTCCTGTTTGGTTATGGTCCATAGGCTGACCCCACTATAGCCCTGTGCCACTCACACAACAAAAATACCCCAGAAGTGGGAAGCAGCAGATCCAGAGGGAATCCCCTTCCCTGGACTACTCATCTCCTTCAGTACGAGCTTTGCTGAGCTCTTATTCAGCAGATGGTGTGGAGAGATAGCCTCCAAAACCACATAGACAAATATTTGATTTGGATGAGTACATTAAAGATTACTCACTTCTCCCCTCAAATTATCTGTGTTTTGCAGAGAGAACAAAGAGGATCATCCCCTCTCTAATAAAAGTGATTTCCAGCTGTTGGGGCTGAGTTTTGAGGGGATGGTTCAAGCTGGTAGAGCCAAAGCTCAGTGCCTCTGGAAGGCAAGGTGTCAGTCAACTGGCATTTGCCAGGACAGAGCAGAAATGAGAGTGGGTGCTATGAGTGGAGGAGGGTGTCAGCTCTGCCTTCCCTCCCTGGGCAGCACTGGCCCTTGCTCTGGTTCTTTAAATGGTCACAGAGCACCCTAAGGAGGGCTGGCAATGCAGGGCCTGTCATTTGGGGAAAAGTCCCAGCGAGGCCCATCGCCTACTCTGGGAGCCCTGTGCACGTGCATACACATCTGTGTGCCTTCAGACTGGCCTGTCTGTAAGATTTATCTCAGTGCTGACAGCTCACAAATGTACTTGTCTGTTTTCCCTGTGGGTCTTTGTACCTGTCTTTCTGGTAGATTATTGTCATTAGATTAAACATATTGAAAAAAGCAAGTTATTCCAGGTTTTCTTCCTGCTTCTGCCTTCCTCTTTCTGATGCCTCCTACTACTGTTCATGCAATTACAAGACCATTTCCAAAACCTATCTTTTATTTCTGCTAGACTTCAAGATTCTCAAAAAAACTATCACCCTCTCCAGAAATTGTTACTTTCTTTATGATAACATGTCCTTTTCAATAACCACATCCCTCCCATCCCTTTGCTTTTTTGTTTCCTCTCTGCAGACTGTATATAGTTCACCTCCTTCGAAACCTAGTCACCAATATGACCTTGTTTAGGCCACTTTTACATTCCTCCACGTACTGGCAAGCAGTTCCAGTTTCTCACACCTGCCTTCATGAGTGCTCCCAGCTCCATGCAGAACTACACTCTGCATTTCCTTTCTTAATGCCTCCCTCAGTGCACTCTGTGGCCCTGCAATGTTTTTCCTTCATTCCTATGCTTCTTCTCATGCTCCTGGTCCATGCAGAAGGTGCATGCTCCTTTTTTAAGGTTTACAAAACTCACTGATACCAATTCACACTCTGTTTCAACATCATAAAGGAAGGAGTGAAAGACAATATTATATTAGTCTTTCATGTAGGTTGCTCCAAACTCATGTGCTATTACTGATCTTTCAAGCTTCCTTGGGATAGAAGCTACCTTTATTTTTACCATCTAGTGTTCCACAGAAGCTGCTAGGAGGAAATAATAGATGTCAAAATGATGATATTTGTCTTTCCATTTTACTAAAGATGCTCTCACCCCTTCTACATGCTGCATTGATTGTAATAGGTAAGCACTACTACTCCAACTGTATTTAACCTAAGGAATGCTTTGCTCCCAAATATAGGGCTCATGAACATTAAGCTGCAAGTGCAACTGCTGATAAACTAACTGTGAATATTAATCCAGTATTCCCTTTGTAATCAGAAGCTTTCATCACTGCCCCATTTGCTTTACAATCGTGAAGAGTAGTGAAATGTGTTCATGGCAAAAAATAAAACAAGTTTTTTTTACAGTCCATGCTTTATCACTACTTCATTGATTTTTCAGTGTTTTAGCAGATACAGCACAACTGGATTAACTAGGTAGGGAACCTTTCACTCTTAGGTCATCAGTTCACGTCTGAGACAGGTTGGTACTGACCAGAGGTCACCTTAGCATTATAATTTTAATAAAGAGCAAGCAACAGAGGCCTCCAACAGGCATAAAACAACGTTTTAACTTTCTTAAGCCGCCCGCAGCATACACAACTAGACCAACTTTGTTGCCTGCCAAAGTCAAACTGATAGAGAGTTAGACGGTCATCTAGTTGCCAGATGTCTGGCTGTGTAACTTTCTGGCACTGAGCATTATATAGAGACAGATCTATGGATTGGATCAATTAGCATTACACTTACCATCTGACAACTGTTTGGTCGCCTTCGCCCAGTTCCTAGAGGACAGGTGTTCGCATCACAGAAATCACCATCACAATTGGTACCACTAATTGATACGGTTGTTGGCAGTCACAGCAGAGAGGACAAGGGCTGAATTAGCACCGAGACCAAAGCACTCTTTCACCCCTAGAGAAGGTCTCTTCAGCTCAGGATGTCCAGGACGTTTGGAGGATGCCTGTCTGCCACTGCATGTGTTGTGCTGAGCAGAATCTGTTCTGCTTTCAGATCCAGTAAAATTATCCAGCGCTAAATTCAATGAGGTTTCCTGGGGTACAAGGGAAAGAAGGGGGAGGGGAGCGAGTGTTACAGATCTTAAAAAAGATCTTCACAATTATTTATTTTTTCTTTGCCATTTCACCAGAATCTTCTAGGGTTTCTTTTGTCTGGAGGGAAAAAAAAAAAAGAGATAAATGAATGCAGAGATCTTAACAGTTCGAGTGTCATGCAAAATTTTGAGGGAAAAATAAGAAAAGTACACTTGCAGAAATACTCAAGCATTTACAGTAACTCTGGTGCTCCCTCATTTCTTCTGTTTTACACTCCAGACAGTCATGTAAAGGGCTTCACTGGTATATTCTCTTGTGGAGCTTGTGGGTATACTTGGTGATTAGACAAATGGGGTTCTGCTTTGGCAAATGTCCATTGCTTTCCCCATCTGATTTACAGAATATGCTATAAAATGCAAAGGAAGGCAATAAACCTCCCATCTGCAGCTGAGATTTCCACATTGCCAAAGACCCTTTTGCTATCAGAACCTTTAACTATGACTTTCAAAGAAGAGAGAGGTGTAATTATTTTTGTGGAAGATATTTTAATGTACTCACTAGCAGCATCATCCCACCCTTATTTGAATTGATTTTGAATGTTAATCTAAGAATGGAAAAGCCAATAATTGTGTAAAATATAAAGAGATCTTTGGGCCATTATTTTATCTAAAAGGAAAGGCAAGAATTTCAGCTTCTTTCATATTCTTTTTGCACTCCAGAACAATTCTACCTTTTTATGGTCTATATGTCAACTGTGCCTTATTGATTTTTAATACTTTCAGCAGATACAGCATTACTACAGCCAATAATGCAAATACTTGAAGTGAGAAATGCAATTAGAAGACAACAAACACTTTGCAAACAGGGTCATGAGGAAAAAACATTTGTTTCAGTACAGGGATTTTCTGGTCTTGGCTTTGTATTCTTCAGAGGTTAGCAAAACCAAGAGGAATTCTACTCTCCTATTTCCAATATTAAAGGATTAAAGAAGAGCAGACATGAGTCAAAGGTATTTGCCCCCAAAAAGCCCACACATAGCAAACAGTTGCAAGAACAGAGGATGTTCATTGACTGCAGCCTTAATTTGAAATGTATCATTATCATTAATTTTGACAAGTAGCCTCTCCTTGGGGAATCCAAGCCTGAGCCATTCAGGCTTTTCCTTCAGCTCAGGTAGGTAATCCCTATCCCTGTGAAGAGCCCAAATGCATTTCCTTTCACCTAACCAGAAATCAAAACAGCTGCTTTCAGGACTGGCTACAGGAAACGATCAGAAAACAACAAACAAAACATAAACCTTTGCAAAAGCAAAGAGAAACAATGTGCCCAGGTTGCTGCTAGCAAAATGACTCATCTCATTCCTTCCCATCAGGCATGCCAGGGCACTTCCACCTCCCACCACGCAGCACCTATGGACCTGAACTGAGACATTTCCTCCCCTGCTCTGTGGCTGTTCAAGTGTTACTCATCGCAGGGGTCCCAGAAGGCTCACATGGGTACAAAAGTCAGATGCTGATCTTTCCTTCTCCTCCTGCCTGACAGGGATCTTACCTTTTCATACCAAGGGACAAGTTAATTCAGACTCAACAGTGCAATGTCTTCTCTTGAATAGTTCCCTGTTGTAGGCATTTTTAATTCTAGCAGCAGAGTATCCCCTTCCCCTTTCAAATTTAATTTGCTTTATTCCAAGCAAAAGCCCTCAATATTCTGGATTTTCTTAATTCAGTGGATGAAAATAAAGGAGATGTTCTTATCCCGTATCATGGGGATAATCACTAAGTTGCTCTGAAAAATGCTCCATAAAATTAATTTTTTCAGTTTTTCTTGAAGTAAAATCCCAGCTAAGCTGTGAGTTGTGAATTTATCTGATTCCAAAATTTTTATGGTATTTTTATTATAATGCACACTGTAGTTTATATTTTTTTCCTCCAGATAAATTATTCAGATTAGGAGAGAGGAACTGTAAAAAACAGTGGTTGCCATGTCCCTGCTTGCTTTACTTTCTACAAATACAATACTAAGAATCTGTCCCAGCTGCCAGGTATTGCTCATCTGTGGAAGCAAGACAAAATGAAATAGTTCAATTTCTGGTTGCTGGTACTGAACCAGACCCAGCAAATACCTTCCTTAGGTCCTACTTTGAAATCTGCATTCCAGGATGCTGATGGCCCAGCACGTCCCAGGCACCCAGGTGTGCCCACAGAGTGCTCACCATGAAGCTCTGCTGCCGCCTGGGCTCGGCTCTTCCTTTCTTTCACTAATTTCCATCCCTCACCCCACAGACAGCAAGGTGCATCTGTCTTCTGAACTGCAAGGGAGTGGGTGGCAAGAGGACTTCCTCCAGCTCTTCCTTGCTCTGAAAGATTGAATCCTCCCCCTGTGGTGATTTTCTGGTTGACAATCCCAGAACTGCTAGACAAGCATATAACCAGGCATCACAGAGCTAACAAAAATGCTCTTTTTTCTATGGACACCTATGGGGAGAAACTTCTTGCCCCTCAGGCAAAATTCTGATAAGTGAGAGCACCCTCTGCTGGGATGTCTCTCTTGTCCTTGTCCTCACAGAACAGTGTCTGTTTCCTTTCTAACATATACTGTATTTACAGGAGAATACTCTTTGTCACTATTTCCTAAAGCAATCAATTATTTATCCCCAAACTTTTCCCTATTCTCTGTTGCATTTTATATGATGATAAGATACCTGTCGTCTGTGACAGCTTCTTACTGTGAGAAAAGAAAATGAAGTTGAATGAGGGACAGACTGGCCTCCAGAAAACAGAATTATGCCTTTGAAGAGAGAAAAAATACCTCACCCGTTTGCCATATCCTTTCTTCTCTGGTGATACAACCTTTCATCCACATGTTCTTGGTTCTTGAGGCATCTCTACCTTTACCATGAGCAAGGGACAAATCATGTACTCCTCATTCAAGTGGCCACTTGTGGCTCATATGAAAGGTTAATTCTATATCTCTCTTGACATTTTAAGCCACCATGCCACCTTACTGTTGTATTGTTTTGTTTTGACTGACTTCTCCATATGCCCCAGGTTTGCAAAACACTGTGGATCATTTGTACCTCTCCAGAGTCTCCTTCTTTCAAAAAAACTCCTTCCCAGTGATATAAGGCATAGAAAACCAATGTTTAACTGGGTCAACAACTTGCAAATTTATTCAGTGATGCTGACAAAGAGAAAATGACAAATGACATGAGTAAGTCCTGACTAATTTCCAGTCAAATCAATGTTATTGAACATATCAGGAGAACAGTGTCATTTATATCCCTTTTTATTCTTTACAATTGTGGACAGCTGGTAGAGGTATTGCAGGTTCAGGCTCTGTACCCCTCACAAACCATGTGAAACCAACCATGACAGGAGGCTGCAGGGTCTGCTCCCCCCCTGCCTGGTCCTGAGTCTGAAGTTGTCCACTTTGTGGAAAAAGGGTGTGTTCCATATTCAGGCCAGGAGGTATGGTATGTTTCACGAAATTCTCATCCAGAAACAATCAAGAATCTACCCCAAAGTAAATATACATTGTGTGAAGTCCTCTCCATGCCTTGGCTGTATTCTGGATCTGTGCTGCCAGGACTAAGAAACAACTGCAGGGAGGATGGGTAGCACACAGGCTCTGGGTTTGTAGGCAGAAATGCCTGACCTCTGGCAGATCTCTTGAGATATCCTGGTTCCCAGATCCCAACTGCTTTGCTTGTTCCAAGAGGAACAGGGGCGGGCAAGAGATAAATATACACTTAATGCCTTCCTGATGGAACTGTCTGTAGAAAATTCCTCGAGGGAGTTTCCTGTCCTTTTTTTGCTAGTTGTTGTGAGTAGGGAGTGAATTGACCCATTGGTAGAGTTATTAGAAATTTTTTCATCCAGAAAACTTAAACGAATACAGTAAAGCTATTTACGGGCTGTCCCACTGTCTTAAAATAATATTGCAAATAAAAGAGTTATTAAAATAACAATGAGCCAGAAAGGGAATGAAATTGAACCAACAGCATTGTTTATGAACAGCAGCGGGTCTCAGACAAGGCTGAAACTTTTCTCTCAAGATGCAGCAGATACAGAGTGTTACTTTGCTTCCATTTAATGCTTTTCCCAATAATAAGGGAAAAAAATTGCAAGCCTTCTCCCGACACATGAGTCCAGCATATGCCCCAAGACTGGCCTGTGCAGTGTTAGCTTTTAGGAGAGCTATAACTATTGTACTTTTGTAACAGGAATTCTGCCTTGCTCCCCCAGCACAGATGCAAACACATCAGATATTAAACCTGGGAGGATAATGCTGATGCCCTGCATTGCAGGCTTCCTTTGATGGCTCCAGGGGATATAGAGGTATTTGGCCGTTTCCTCTCCAGAGGCATCTGGTTTAGTCAGGTGGTTCGCAGTGCACATGGTCACATTTATTGTTTGGTTCATTCTCCATTGTGCTTCTTCCCCCTCCCCAACATTTTATCTGTCCTGGCCTTTCCCAAGGACTTTTGCACACAACTGAAATATTTGTTTATTTCTGGCATTTCCATCTGGTGTTAAGAGGATGAGAAGCAGGCTCATGTCACTGACACTCCCTGACCGTCAGAGGGACTTACAACATCGCACAGACCTGGGGTTTTATGTGTCTCCCCACCTCTAACATGTTATCAAACACAAGTGCTATGAGATCCTGTGCAAGTCCTGGTAAATATTCCCTTGTAAAGGCACCATTTCTTTCACCAAGGCACAGCATTTTACAAATCACATACATCCATTGTCACAACACATTCTGCAGACCCTAGAATGTCATAAATGAAAAAATAAAGCAGAGCTAAATCCTAAAAGATGTGTTAGTTCTCATAAAAACGCTACTTCTTAAGTGACTGAGCTGAACAGAGCCACAGATAGGTTATAATTTTAGGTTGTCTGAATGTTATTTTTTTTCACTTCTATCTAATGGTCTTTCTGCTTTACAGAATCACAAAATCACCAAATTGCTGGGGTTGGAAAGGATCTCTGGAGATCATCTTGTTCAAACCCCTGCCAAGGCAGGGTCACTTAGAGCAGGTTACACAGGAATGTATCCAGGTGGGTTTTGAATGTCTGCAGAGAGGGAGAGTCCATGACCTCTCTGGGCAGCCTGGTCCAGTGCTCTGCCAGCCTCAACATAAAGAAGTTCTAACTTACTTTGAGGTGAAACTTCTTGTGTTTCAGTTTATGGCCACTACTCCTCACCCTGTCACTGGGCACCATCAAAAGTAGTGTGGCACCACTGGCTTAACACCCACCTTTGAGATATTTATAAGCATTAATGAGAACTCCCCTCACCTTCTCTTCTCTAGACTAAACAGATGCAGCTTCCTCCCATAGGAAAGATGCTCCAGACCCCTGATCCTCCTTGTGGCCTCTGCTGGACC
The DNA here is from genome assembly GCA_013398075.1 of Notiomystis cincta. Lineage (NCBI taxonomy): Eukaryota > Metazoa > Chordata > Aves > Passeriformes > Notiomystidae > Notiomystis > Notiomystis cincta. The sequence continues at coordinate 263,261 of VZRX01011050.1, forward strand.
CTCTTTTTGTCTTTCTGTATTACAATGTTAGATGAATCTCTATTTCATATCCTCTTCAAAATAATCTGAAGTATTTCTGCATTGTTTTTTCCTTCACCCTCAGAAGTGTCAGATAATGGCTAAAAGATCTTCATAGTCCTCAGTTTAGGCCCAAACTTCATTGAAGCCTTCATTACAACTGGGTGTCACCTGTGCAGGCACGAAAGAAGTACATTCTACAATGACTACACTTACGGGAGTCTCTAGCTGAGATGGCAGTTGCAGAGGTGCTGGCCAGATGCTTTAATTCCAGCACAAATTCTTTCCTGCCCTACTTGTAAAATATTGTTTTATCAAAGAATGTTTTGGAGATGTACTGGACATATGCTGGAGATCAATTCTGTATCAACGAGCATCTGTTTCTCTGGGCTGCATGGAAGGCACCAAGTTTTAATTCTCAGGTAGGTTAGAAGCAGCACCTGGGGGTCAGAACAGAACATTCATAGCCTTCCTCTGTAGGACCATACCATAGTTTTCATGTTTAAATCAAGAACTCCATATGTGAGCACTTTCCATCCGTACAGAGCTTCATCTCAGAGAAGTTTGTTTCATATGGCAGGACATCCTTGCCAGTTGGTCAGAATTTACTAGAAAATCTCTGCTATATTGTCTCTGAAAAGACCATGAAAACACATTTTTTTCATGAAGATTTGAATAGATTAGGATGTCTTAGATTTTTTCTTCTCAACATAGGTACTTGTACAAAATAAATGAAATATATTGCCTATAATTTTCTATAAACAAATAACTGATGTCCAAGGGGAAAGAAAACACAAAATAAAACTCAGCAGAATTGGCAGAATCAAGAACACACAGAGTGCCTCCTCTCACTACTTAAAATAGTATATTGTTGAATACTTAGGGCCCAGGACATTCATAACCAGATGAATATGGCTACGTGCCGTCTGTGTTTCAGTAGACACCCCCAGATCCTACAGAAGATGGCTTACAAGGTCCAGCACACCCAGAAATGCTGAGAATGTTTAGAGTTAATACAGAAATGCTAAATGATCCTTTGTCTGAAGCCAGGCCGAGGAAGAGAATGTTGGTTGGTGATAAGCATGCAAGAATATCAGTCCTGGTGGCAAATCACTTCTACCGGTGAGTCACCATGGCTGGGGCTTGTTCCTTCCTGGGGGCATGTCCTTTCTGCCCTTTCTCAGACAAATCTGAAGTGGACTTAAGCTTCACTCCTGACAATATTTTCTTCCATTTGCTCAAAAGGTACTTTTTTTACACAAACTTTCTGGCAACAAAGAATTCTTCAGAATAGCAGAGGGAAATGTAAGAGAAAAATGGGCCGGCAAGGTTACATCAGCTCTTAAATTCTTCCAAAACTGAATGCACAAAACAATAGTGAGTTAGTTGCCAAGCCCGGGTTCAGAATGACTGTAAATAAAAGGGAATCTATGCTGAAAAGGGATACATTGGGGATACATGGCATTTTGGGGTTGAAATATTAGACTACTGCACAGTAGTACTGTACAATAATTACATTTACCCTATGTCTTTACATTTCCTTCTACTAACGGAATATAGCATACACAAATTTTTGTAGGAGAACGTGTAAAGTGACATCTCCCTTTGGCTGAGAAAAATCTCAGCAACGTTGAAGAGATCACAGTTTGATCACCAATTTAATCATTTAACAGCAGACCTTTGTAGGTGAAGATGATTGTATAGGAAGTAAAGAAAGCTGTCAGTGGCTTGAGGCTACTGAATAAGTAGAACCACTAGTTGCATTATTAAAAGAAGTTGTGTCTCTAATTTTTTCCTGCGGCATGTAAAACCAAAAGATAACTCTCAAATGTCAAAATGCCAGTGTTAGTAAATGTAGTGTAGGAGACAAAATTCCCAGTGCTACTACAGGTAAAACAAATTTTAAGGAGGATTCTTGCACTTTTGTAATGATGGAATACAACCTTAGGCAATATAAATTCATAATCTCTCAGGACGAATGGCCTTTAAAAATGCAACAGATTACCCAATTCACCACTGAAAGAGGATTTGCCCTGGTATTCTTACAATGCCTGTAATACCTACTACAGAACTGCCCATTAACATGATACTGGCATTACCTTTGAATTTTTCATCCAAACCTGATAGACTGTCAATAAAGTCATGGTAATAATAACCTCTGCATTAGCCTAGGCGTTTGAGTCCCTTTCATTCCTTCTGCTTCCTCCTTCTCCCTCTGCTTCTCCAGGTAGAGGTTTATGCAAGCCAGGCAGAGCAGAGCAGCTGGGGAGCTGCCTCAGTCAGGTGCACAGGAATTTTTCCACTGTTACTCAATTGTGCACAAATAGTATGTCTGGCTCTGCACTCTCATCCCTCTGGTGACTGTGCCCCTCCTGAGGGGGTTGGTGATGATGGTATTGAAGTGGGGAGGAGGGCAGAGCTGATGTATTGGTCAGAAGTCACAGGATCACAGAATGTGCCGAGTTAGAAGGCACTCACAAGGATCATCGAGTCCAGCTCCTGGCCCTGCACAGCATCATCCCCAGGAGTCACACCATGTGCCTGAGAGCATTGTCCAAAATGCTTCTTGAACTCTGTCAGGCTGGTGCAGTGACCACTTCTCTGGGGAGCCTGTTCCAGCGCCCAGCCACCCTCTGGGTGAAGAACCTTTCCCTAATGTCCAACCTAAACCTCCCCTGATACACCTTCAGGCCTTTCCCTTGGGTCCTGTCAGTGGGCACCACAGTGAAGAGATCAGTGTCTGCCCCTTCTCTTCACCTCACGAGGATGTTGTAGACTGCAATGAGGTATCCCCTCAGTCTCATCTGTTGGAGCAGCAGATCCCACACCATTTCAGGCTTGCTGGGAGTTGATAATTCTCACAATCATGGTCCTCCAGCTCAGGGCACTGAGACCCCCTTAGTCCATCATCTGTGTTGAAGACAGAGGCAAAAAATGTGTTAAACACCTCTGCCTTGTCCATGTTCCTATTTATGACATGACCAATCTCATCCTGTAGCAGGCTGATGTAATTTTTAGGCTCCCTATTGCCATTAATATTTTTGAAAAAAACTTTTATTGTACCCCTCATTTCTGGCCAGCTTCAACTCCAGTTGAGTTTTGACTACATGAATTTTCTCCCTACTGTGGCAAACAGAATCTCTGTATTCTTTCCATGTTACTTGACCTTGCTTCTACTGGGCATACACTCTTGTTTTTAGCCTTATTTCCAAGGGGAGAATCCTGTTCAGCCAAGCTGGCCTTTTGCCTCACCTGCTTGACTTCTAACATTTGGGAATTTCCTTCTCCTGTGCCCTTAGGAGGTGATGTTTAAAAAGTGGCCAGCAGTGATGGACCCCAAAAACTGAAAAAACATTTTCTCAGAGGACCTTACTTACTAATTCCCTGAGCAGCCTGACATCTGCTCTCCTCATGTGTGGAGCTGAGGTTTTGCTGGCACTTTACCTATTGTCCAACAGAGATTTTAAACTTGATCCCTTTGTGGCTGCTGTGGCCAAGAGGGTCGCCCATCTCCACTTCACTCATGAGATCCATGCTGTTGACAAGCAGTAGATCAAGGAGGGCACCTTTTTGAGTCATCTTCCTCAGCATCTGTTTCATAAAGTCATAAAACCTGTCATCCAGGTTTTTTAGGAACCTTCAGGCCTGGGTTGTACCAGCTGTGTGACGCTCCCAGTTAACTTCTGGCAAGCTGAAGTCCCTCATAAGGACGAGGGCAGTTGACATGGAAGTGTCCCTTAGTTCCTCAAAGAATAATTTGTCAGCACCATCATCCTGGCTCAGAGGTCCATAGCAGATTTCCACAACGACATCCACATTATTTGTTTGTCCCTTGATTCTTACCCAGAGGCTCTGAACTGTGTCATTGCCATCTGTGAGTTCCATACATTCCATCCCTTCCGTCACACACAATGCCACCTCCACCCGCCCACCTCCTCTGCTCTGCCCATCCCTCCTGAAGAGCCTGTAACCATCCAAAATGGTGTTCTAGTCACAGGACTCATCCCACCAGATTTCACTTTTGCCAATGATGTCAGTTCTCTGGGACTGGGCCAAAGCCTTCAGCTCCTCTAGTTTGTTCCTCATGCTGGGTCATTAGTGTAGAAATATATTTCAGGTGTGGTACAGTGTAGCCAATACCTCATGAAGCAGATTAAGGGATACCAGTAGTGCTTGTTTCTTCAAGTTTAGTCTCACCATTCCATCAATCATCACTGGCAAGCCTGGTTTTATTTCTCTCCCCCTTCCAAACTAGTTTAAAGTTCTGCCAACAAGCCCCACTGGCTCCTGTGCCAGAGTCTTTTTCCCCTCTGAGTGTGTCCCATCAGGCATCAATAGACCAGGTATTGAGTAGATCCTTCCATGGTCAACAATCCCAAAATTTTTCTGCTCACACCAACCTTGGAGCCATGCATTGATAGATCTGCCTATTCATTTCAATTAAGCTCATTGTTACTAGAAGAATCAAGGAAATCACTACCCCTGCTGCTGATCCTTCTACCAATCATCCCAGGGCCCTGAAATCACTTTTGATTGCCCTTAAACTTCTCTTTGTTATTCCGCCACTTCCAGCTTGAACGACCAAAAGCAGATAGTAATCAGAGGCCCTTACTAGACTCAGGAGTTTTCCAGCAATGTCCCTTATCCAAGCCCCTGGGAGACAGCAGACTTCCCTGCAGGCTGGGTCCAGTCTGCATTTGGGGCCCTCTGTCACCCTTAGAAGGGAGTCTCCCATTACAAACACCCTTCTCCTCCTGTTGACAGAGGAGGTCTTGATGTGGGGTACAGGTGGTGTTGTTTTAGGCAGCCCCAGTATCCCAGCCAGACCTTTGCCCACCTCATCAGCTGCTCTTCTACTTCCAGAGCCTCACACATGTTGGAGAAGGTATCAGGAAGCCCCAACAACTTGTACAGGGAGGGGATTGTTTCTGCAGTGGGTTTCATGCTGGTCCCCAAACAATCTGGTCTTGCCCCTCCAAATTTCTTCTCTCTACAACTCTGTCTTGAACTGTATCAGGCTGAGGTATTATCCCAAACTGAAACATTTCTCCTACTTACATTCATTTTAGCAAGCAAAGATTGATAATTTAAGTGAAACAAATGACAAAGCTTAAAGTAGCCTGCTTAATTGTGAGTAAAAGGCATTGCCACAGGACGGATGGCTGACAGCCTGTGTGAAATAGGTTTAATGGTTCTGCCTCAGTTATAAAAGACAAATGTTCACCTCACGCCACCACTCAAGCGCACAGCACAAATTAGCCTTATTTTTGTAAATATCACCATTACTTTTCATTATTACATTTACCTTTTTTTGTCTTTTCTAATAGTGAGAAAGATGGGATGAAACCCAAACTTGGTTTTTGTGGGTTTTTTAAAACTGTGTCTTTTACTAGGAGGACAATTTACCCAAATGAAACCTTATTGCATCTGGACTAAGAATGTTTATGCCAAAAATCTGATGAGACTTATGTAACAGCCATGATGTTAAGTCTTCAAAAAACAGTCATAAAGGAACAGATTCTTAATTGAAAGCAGGCTGCTAATAACAGTGCCCTTTCAGATAAATGTTTGCTATCAAACTAAATGTTAAAATTATGATTTTTCTATGCACATAGATTATAAATGTGATAGGTTTACTCATGTAATGGTAGTTCTGTATATTCAGTAGTGATGAGTTCATATTTCACCCTGTGTCATTCTGTGAGACATGTGGTCACTGTACACTGGTTTGAAAGAGTTAAGATTAAAAAATGAAGAAGGAAAACCAGTTTAGGTCATGTTCAACCTACACACAGCAATATGAAATAAAACCCTAATATGCTCCTCTATATTTTACCTTCATTCTTCTTCCTGGAACAATTTAACCAGATGCTCTACTGATTACCTTTAGCACTGTATAATGAATTTTACTCTGCTGTACATTGTGGACATTCAAGACTTAGTAAATCTTCAGAGAAATGTCCGGGTCAATGTCTGTGCAGTGCAGATTTAAGGTCCTTTACCTGGAGTTCTGATTAGCTTTCCTCAGATGCTCATTCACTTCTGTGAGGTTTGGACTTTAATGCCATAACTGTAAAGCACAGCTTAGCTTGCTTGTGCAGAGCCAGCCGTCTCCTGAGGTTTCTCTTGCAACTGCTGGAAACCAATTTGCCTCCGTCACTCCAGCTCCTCAGCTCAAACTGCCAAACTGACTGGTTCACATCACAGGGTGGCTTTTTTTTTCTTTTTTTCTTTTTCTTTTTTAAAATTTTTTATATAGCTTGTTCGGGAGAATAAAATATTAAGTGCCCTAGGCCCACTTTGTGTGTGTGAGTGGGTAGGGTTTTTTTTCCTTTATGTGCTCCCATAATGTACAGGAAACAAAGAATTCTGACTTTGACCAGCAAAGACATGCAAATTCAGGGCACTTCAAACCCTTCCCCTACAATGCACCTCAGGAAGGAGCAAGCCAAAGTCATTTAGGAAAAATCACACATGGGAAGGGGCCTTGAATTTTTTAAGAGCTTTCTCCAGTTATCTTTTACCAGTCATGCTCACCTTATTCCCTAATCACTGATTAGCACGCACCAATGTGCAAAAGCCGATCATGGAGACAGTGCACACAGTGAAAAACCTTTGGACTAAATTTGCCATCTTTGTATAAAAATATCCACCAATCCACCTGTGCTAAAATCACATATTTGAACATTTTGCCTACTTATTTTTTCCCGCTTTATTTTCCCACTAGAGGAAGTACCAGCAATGAAAGGTTAAAATTTCAACATGTCTCTACCCACCTTGTTTCCTTGTGCAAGCTCTGACTTGACGTTGGCACATTTCAGCAATGTGTGGGGTCGGAATCTGAACTGGCATAGACAATCTGGGGAGGAAAAGATTAGTACAGATATAGCAAAAGAGTGAATATGATAATTCAAAATGACAAAAGTGGGCATGAAGTTGCACTGCTCCAACTTTGAAACATTTGACACAAATGTTAAAAGGAGATATTTCCATGGTATCTGCATTTAGGAGAGTTATCTCCATGAATATTTCCAACCTTATTTAGTATATTTTTCATAGCAGAATGACATTATTCCCCTTGGGCCCTCAGTTTTTAATGTGGCATTGAAGGCAGAGGTAAAAGACTAAGAATCCCCTTAACAGAAGTAACTTTACATAGAGATGGCAAGGAGTAAATCATCACCAACAAGCGTGTAGGTAAAACAGGTTACATTTTAAAATTTTTTTTATTTATGAATGCAATGTGTTTTTAAAAGAATTTCTCTATTGACTCTGTCAAACAGTCTTAGAAAAGTAAAATCTTAAACTGAGAAAAACCAGTTCATAGGAGCAGAAAACCAGAAAAGATGTCTTTGGTCACTAAGCTTATCCCCTGTGATAATTATAATCAATTATTGTCATGTAGTTCCATTTCAGAAATTGATCGGGTTCCCTATTAAAAGAAATTAAAGAAATTAGATATGGTTTATACCTTTGGACAGAAGACTGTTTTAGAAATACAAGTCTTTGATGATTAGAATCTGTTTCTAATATTGAGACTAGATTTATTCAGCATATGTGTGGGGGGTGTGTGTGTGTATGTGTGTGTGTATGTGTGTTCATATTTACAACAATGTTGTCCTTTAGGTGTAATACCTATTTTTCCTATTTTTGTTGCCTGGCATTTACCCCCTCTTGACATTTTTACAGGGAACAATTAGCTCCCCTTTCAGCCTGTGTTTTACTAGACTGCACAGGTGATGTTTTCATGTGGCCTCTTAGCCAATGGGTTCTTGTTTCCCTTCAAGCCTTGTATCCTTTCTGTGCCCTTCTCTCAGGAGATAGGTCCTGGACACTCAGAGCTGCTCACTGAAAATGGAAGAGGGCCCTCACAGTGCTGTTGGCACTGCTGTGCCTCTGTGGAGCTATCATCCATGTAGGGATCATGGCTATCATCTCTATCTCTTTGCCAACTTAGAGCNCAGAAAAGATGTCTTTGGTCACTAAGCTTATCCCCTGTGATAATTATAATCAATTATTGTCATGTAGTTCCATTTCAGAAATTGATCGGGTTCCCTATTAAAAGAAATTAAAGAAATTAGATATGGTTTATACCTTTGGACAGAAGACTGTTTTAGAAATACAAGTCTTTGATGATTAGAATCTGTTTCTAATATTGAGACTAGATTTATTCAGCATATGTGTGGGGGGTGTGTGTGTGTATGTGTGTGTGTATGTGTGTTCATATTTACAACAATGTTGTCCTTTAGGTGTAATACCTATTTTTCCTATTTTTGTTGCCTGGCATTTACCCCCTCTTGACATTTTTACAGGGAACAATTAGCTCCCCTTTCAGCCTGTGTTTTACTAGACTGCACAGGTGATGTTTTCATGTGGCCTCTTAGCCAATGGGTTCTTGTTTCCCTTCAAGCCTTGTATCCTTTCTGTGCCCTTCTCTCAGGAGATAGGTCCTGGACACTCAGAGCTGCTCACTGAAAATGGAAGAGGGCCCTCACAGTGCTGTTGGCACTGCTGTGCCTCTGTGGAGCTATCATCCATGTAGGGATCATGGCTATCATCTCTATCTCTTTGCCAACTTAGAGCCACAGCAGGACCAACAAGAACTTGTTAATCTTTCCAATACCATTTCTAGCTGAAAAGCAAATGTTTGTGCAATGTTGACCTCCAAGCACACAATTCTGCACTTTGGGTGTGGTTCAGTTCTTCCAGCTCTTTCTTCATTTATGATGTCTGACAGATTTTTGTGACCAGCAACTTTAATTTTTTTTAGTGCAGTCCTACTTTTTGCACCACAGTTTCAAAATGAAGCTCACAAATAAAGGCTAGGTCCTAGTAACCTTGTAAGCCCACATCCTGGCAACAGGTAACCTCATTCCAGGACTGAATCTCCCTTTTCAACACAATCAGTTGACATCTCCCTTTAGTTAGTTTCTTATCCACGTTATACTTTTTGAACTAATTCCCAGCTTCTTCAGCTTAACTAATAATTTCCCATGTGGCACCTTATTACCTACTTTTCACAAGTCCATAGAGATGAGACCTACTGCATTTCTTTAGTCAAGAAAATCTCTTATCTCAGAGAAGAAAGCTATCCAGTTACTCTGCCACGATCAGCCTTTGGCAAACTCACCTTGCAGCCTGTCTTCATTTACCTCAGTGCCTTTCTCCTAGAGGATTGCATACTGTTGAGATTACATTAAAATAGGGCATGAAGTTACTGCAAGCACTTTCTCCCCTTTTTTAAAGTGGGTGTTATGAGCACTGTACTTGCCTTTCTTCCATTATAAGGCATATGAGGGTGTAAACTAATACTTTCTTTGACAGATGGTGTGGGCAAGGAGCACCCTGACAACTACCCCCTCTCAGCTGATGGACAGTAACATCCTAGCAGGAACTAGTTTACCTATTGCAATTTTCTTCAAGTAGCCCTGGGAGGTCCCTTAAAACATAAGACCTGTGTAAATACCCACTGGACGGACAAGCTGAGAGCAAACCAGGGAATACCTTCTGGAAAGCCTAGAAAGAAAGCCTCATCTGAAGTTTGTGGGTTAGTAATAAAGCCAAGCCCTCAGAAGGGGTAAGTTTGACCTTATAGTGTCACGATGAATATATTTGAGGCAGTGTAGAAACACCACCTGCTCACACAAAGAAATTCAAAGCCAGTCTGTCCTAAATCATGCCACTGTGTTCGGTTATTGCATATATATCCCCCAGCACAGCATGATCTTATGTATTATATATATTGCAATTAGACAAAATGGTGTGACTTAGGAATGAAGTGGCAGCCTTAATTGCTGTTTTCATTTGTTAGGAAAGCTGTAACTTGAACACCGAGGGTAACTTTAATTCTGGCAAGCCAGTTCAGTCAGAAAGGAGAGAAAGAAGGGAACAAGGTGCCTCCTCATTAATGAACATTGGAGACTTTCAGGCCTCCCTGTGGAAGGTTCACTTGTGGCAAAGGACCTCGATGGGGAGAGCCCAGGCTGTTGGCAGGACCCACATCCCCATGGTCCTCCTTGTACCAACCAGTTCAGTGGAGAGCTTACTGCAAGAAAAACCAAACCAAACCCAGTGCTTGGAAGACTCCTGTCCCAGAACCTTGACTGGGAAAGGCACCAAATGGTGATGTGTATGCCTGAAACCCAAAGTCTTTTGTGACAGTTGCTTCCATGCAGGAAAAAAGAGGGTGCAAATTATAGGCAATGGCAGCAAGCAGTCAAAGAAAAAGGATGCAAAAGAGGTTTTGTAGGCTTAGGAAGGGCATAGAGCATCTTCCCTGTGGATCAAGAATGGACTCAAGCAGGCATATGGCTGTTGTGCTACACTTGGTCTTGGCTCTGGAGGAGCACAGCTATGGAATATTTTGTTCCTTAAGGGTCAGCAGATAAGCAACTCCAAAGCCTTTGGGCTTGTCTTGGTCCTTGAACTAACTGAAGTTTGCTTGTCTAAAGACAGAGTTGAGGCCCTGGGACACAGCCCCTTCTTAATCTGGTGACTGGTGCTGAAACTTCATTCTCCCACAAAGTGCCTCCCAGTGAGCATGCTTCTAAAACCCCTGCATAAAATGTAAGCAAAGTAGAAAAAATCAAGTCTGTAGTGAGCATTCTCTCTGCAGAAATTATGCCAGTGCAATGATGAAATTCTTCACTCAATCGAGCTCATTTAACTTTGTGACATTTATTTCTTCTTACAGGGCAACTTTGGTAAACCTGTAGCAGTGTACACATGCACATTAGACATTAGCTGCAATTGACTGAATGTTGCCATTTAACAAAGAGGAGAATGAGATCCAGATGAAAAAAAAATATTTAATGGGATTAGAAACAACTACAGATGCTCTTTGTGATTTTTACGGTTGCACACTGTGTCAAGAGTTTGGTAATTTATAAAACTACTTGATAGAAATATATGAATATAGCAGTCAAAGTAATAATTAATTCCCTTGAGAAAATGCTCATTAAAAAAATAAAAAACTGTAACAAAAAAAAGAAAAAGAAAATTCTAAGAAGCTAGATGATCACAATGTAAACTAGCTGCCAATTAAGCCTTCATGGGGTTGGGAAAGGAAAATGAAGGCAACAATATAGCTTTCTGACTGGGGATTTGATCTTCCAGATAACCTCTGAATTGCAATGTTTCACTTACTCAAAGCTCTGCTAAAATACATCCTACCTGATTATGCCACAATACTGTACATTTATCCTCACATGTAAGGAATTATTCCATTACTCATAAATGCAGTTAGTTATGAATGGTAGACAATAGTGAGTCTGTAAGGAAATACACAATTTAATTTTTTTTTTTAAATGCTATCATTTATCTCAGGAATGCCATTTTTTTTGAAAATGCAGGACTGCTTACGCTGGGGTATTTTCTGTGATACTTTGTATATGCATCATTAAACATTTGTAGGAATGGAAAGGAGGGTGTATTATCTGAAGAGAGTGCAGATCCCGTGTCAAGCATGGCAAGACTATAAAAATAGTCTAAGCTAAATAGTTCCATGAGGCATTTCAAAGTGTTCACTGCTAGCCACTACAAATGTTCAAACACCAGCAGAGAGCAGGGGTCTCCATGACACTGCCCAGAAATGCCTGGGTCTCCAATGGCATGTGGGTCACCTCTGGCATCCATATCCATCACTGCAATTTGTACTGCTGCAAAGTACAGGGAAAACTCCATTAAACGAGGGAGCCTTTGCTAAAAATGGTGTGTTGGGAGAACTATAAAGTCCAGGTGGTTCATATTTTCTCTGTATTTGTAAAAAATTAGATCAAATAATGTTTTTTTTAGAGAAAGTGAAATTTTTACAAATGCTTCCCAGACATAGGCTAATATAACTTAAAAGCTTTCCTACAATAGAATCCAATTTTGCAACCTTCACTCACATTGAATAATACCTCTTCACACATGTTCCCCTGATGTCTAATGGCTGTGACTCACGAGCCCCGGTGAATCACGTTGGGGTAAGGAAGAAGGTTACCCCCAGGTGCCCTGCCTGGAGGAAACCTCAGAAGTGGCAAAATGCCTGTGTTCACCCTCCCTCAGGTGTGGCAGTTCATTGTCCAATTTACTCATTTAAAGTGCTGTTGACTGAAATTTACCTTAATCTGCTGGGATGCGCCTTGTGATTTAGCGGAGATGGGCGAGGGGCTGTCAAGGCAGCAGAGCAGAGCTGCTGCCATCACTTAGTCCAGTACAAATTGAAGTCAAGACAGACAGAGAGATATCTCACTGGCCTGGGCACAGTGAGAACCAGTGGCCCTTGGCTATTAAATATGTGTGCATGAAAATGCACTAAAGCAAACACTGCAAATATCCTGCCAACACCGTGGACACTCTCATATCACAGAGCAGGAATACACAGGTTAAGTCAGCCAAGTGCAGAGGAAAGCTATTTTTTCACCTATTTGTTTTTATCTGTGCTACCTATCTTTGGAATCATCTGGATATTGCTGAAGATAAAACTTAGCTTGTACAGATGATTTCAAGGTCACAACAACACCATTCCCAGAGGTTTCTAAGTCTGTGGAAGCCCCTAAGATGCAGTGGTCCATGCCCTGTCCTACTATCTCATGCGCACACGAGACACAGGGATGGTCCCAAGCATGATGACTTTGGGCATGTCAAAGCTGGATGGAAGATTCTAACTACTAGGTGTCAGGAACTGAGGTTTTACTTATATATGGGATGACTTTGCCATTTTTTTGGTAGCCACATAGGAATTGACAACATTTTGTTCCTCATATTTATTTATCTTTTACATGGAATTATTCTCCCCCTTCAAAAGTAGAGCACAATTTATGACAATGAGAGCTGAGTATGTTACACAGTAATAAAGGTAAGCACTAACAGAATAAAGCTGTCTAAGGGGTGCTATAAATGTATCTCATTAATTTGTATGCAAAATATATTTTGGACTCTGCTCAGAGCTTTGCAGGTGAAGGCTGTGTGGGAGCCAGAAATTATGCTTCCTGGGTCCCTGAAGCAGCCTTGGCCTGATCCTAGACTCAGTCTGAGAGTAAGCATCAGTATAACCATTGGAGAGCCCAGTGGCTCCCCTTTATACCACAGATGGCAGCTGGTGCACGAGCAGCATTGCTGACTGGAAGGAGAAGAAGAGAGAACTGTGAGTTCCAGCCACATTGCTACACCTCAGCAGCATAAATAGGCTCCCCATTAACAGGTGATCCCCTTGGTTTCTTGCTCACTTGCTCATGGCTCAACAGCTGCTCCAGGCAGCCCTGCAAGGTGCAGCACACCTGGGTGTTGAGGTTCAGCACCACTGAGGGAAAGGAGACTTTCTGTTAGTTCCTAAAGGATTAAGGTCACTGATGCAATACCACAGTTAATATCTGGCACTAGTTAGGTGTATACCAGTACTTTTACAGTAAAGCCCCTTAAGTTGACCAAAATATTTGTGACTCCCATTTCTCCTCTGTGGATCTTTGGATTGACTCAGAGTCCAAAGCATTAATGACTGCTTCAGAACATCTCTGTTACGTCTCTTAGCAGTATACCCACAACATCAATGCTTACACTGTGCTTGAAATCACATGTGGGCACTGAGCAGAGGTAAAGCTGGCAGAGATAGGATCCTTCTGCTACTGTTGTCTTTCCACCCTGCCCCTCCAAAAAAAAGTAAAGCTGTCTTTAAAAAAAAAAAAAGGTGAAAAGTTAATCCTTTTTTATCTTGTGGAACTGCTAATTTTGCTGTGAATAAAAACTACACTTCCTCCCCCCCCCTCCCCCCCCAGTGTGCACAGTTTGGTCTCAGTCCCACAGAGGAGCTACAGCTGAGCAGCTACACAGAGTCACTTGAAAGCCAGCTGAAAGTACCCATTGAATTTGCTGAGGATTCCCCAGAGGACACCTTAGCTGTTCTGCTCTTGCAGCTCAAGGAGAATTGGTCGTTCCACGGCTACGGTGTCGTTCTCCCTTCTCCCCAGACGAGAGTGCCTAAGGGTGACTTATGGTTGCTGCTTCCTAAGTGGAGCAATAGCATTCTTTTCACCTTCAGCTCATGCATCAGCTGGCTCACAGACTCAGGTGTGATACTGTGGCCCAGGCTGCCTGACGTGCACATGCACACAAACACACCCCAAAGCTGGCACACTGTAGGAACCTCTGTGTTCACACTGCAGGGTGAGGGCACAGTGAATTTGAGTGTGTACAGCATATTGAAATACAGCACTTACCATGCTAGAGGAAGCCGTGTCACTCCTTTGCGGAGGCCTCTAAATCAAATTCACTGGCACTAAAAAGTTAGCTTAAAAACAAGAGTAGCACAGGGTGAAATGATGAATGGTCTGTAACATATCAAGGAGCTCAAGTATGTCCCTAACCTGGAAATGATAAGTCACAGTCAAACATGTGTCTTGTGATGTGAAAAACTTTTCACCCTGAGGAGATGCATGACTTGTGCCAGAAAATGCCAAAGTCCAGTTCTCACTGTACATAAGTTATTTTCATTTAGTTCTTTTCTTCCCTAATGCAGACATCTGAAAAAAAAAATAAAATCAAGAAAAACATTAAAATGCAGGTTGTGCTTTTGCAAAAATATATTAGTCTTATTCTAATTATATACAGATTATGTCATGAATATTTGAGAATTAAATCTCCAGATCTTAAATATTAACCATTAAAAAACGCCATCATCCAGATTTGCCACTGAGAAACTAAGCTATGAAGAAAACTGACCCAAAAGAAAAGATGGAGTTCCAGCAATTTTTCCTGCTTAGTGCAGGACTTTGCATTTCCTCTCCAGTGGAGGTGCATCTTAATCTAAAATCACACAGAAGCACAACACCTCCTGCCATTCTTCTGGAAGATGTTCAGATATTTTCATTGTTCATACAGAATGAGTCAGACCCACATACTGTTTTTACTGACAAACTCAGAGATAAGCAAGTAGGCTGATATTAATTTGTGAATTATAGTCACTTTAGGACTTTAGGGAGTATTATGGTAAATACAGCAGTTTTCATATTATAAATGCACTCTAATACTTAGAATTATTTCATTTCAAAAGAAAAAATACAGCTGAAGGGTTAAAAATAATAAGCAACGGATGAGCAGCAGCCTGATGAATCCAAGAAAAAGGAGAGGAAAAGTGCAGAAATTGCATTCTTCTGTAGGTGTTTCTTCTGGGGAATTATCTCTAGTCATCGCCTAGTCATGAGACAAGTTTTTGCCATAATTACAAACCCAGGCCACTGTGGCTGGGCATAGTCCAGGGAAAAGGGCATAGTTAAAAATTATGGGGAAAAAAAGTGCCAAAAGACAAATAAGGTTTGTTCATGAAAAATATTGGGATCCTTCGGGATCAGGAAAAAGAGCTCTGGAAACACAAATTATGTGCCAGTTCCCATGTTATCAAAATCAGAGCACCTAAAATGTAGTTTTATTACAGGAAAATCTGACTAAATACACAGATACCGACAAAATTCCCCAGTGCAGAATCCCTGATGCCTGGTTTCTGGCAGCAAACCTGCTTGGAGCCCTGACTGGGATCCCAGCTGTTTTCTCCCTTTGTCAGATGGGGCAAAAGCCACCTCCTGCACTGTCCCCACTCTCTGAGAAAGGCAGCACCTTCCAGGCTGGGCAGGCTTCTCTCTTCACACCTGGTCATGAAAAAGAAGTGTCAGGTTCTCTGGCTGTGCTGGCTCAGGTTACCAAGTCATCTCAGAGGGCGCTCAGAGCCCGGCCCTGCCCGTGGCCTCTCCCCGCAGCTGCAGAGGACCGCAGGCAGTGCCGCTGCAGCAAGGAGCCAGGAGGCCGCTGCTCCTGGTGACCTTGCCGGCTGCTGAGGGAAGGAGCTCCGCTGCTTTGCCGCCTGTCCCTGCTCACAGGCACCACGGCGCTGTAGCAAGGCGAGAGGGCACCCCTGCTGCTGCTGCTGCTGCTGCTGCTGCTGCTGCTGCCTCCTCCTCGCCCCACTGCTGCTCGTCGCTGACTTCACACACCCAGGCCTTCACCTTCTCCTCCGGTGTTGCCTCCCAGGCTCCATTTCCATAATGTGTACCCCTGTACTTCCCGCCTTCGCTCTGCTCCACCTCCCTTTCTTCATCCATGGAGGACCCAGGACCCTGCTCAGCAGAGATCCTGGTGAATTTGTAGCTCTCCTGCTCTGGTGCTTACCCACGGCAACTTAGAGCAGTTGCTGCTGCTCCAGGCACCACCTCAGACACCCATTCCACTGGCTGATTTATTTCCCACTTACCTCTGGTGTCACCCTGCCAAGCTCACTCTGTTCTTAGAAACATCTGGAGGATATAGGAAGCCATCCATGGGAACCATTAGCAACCTGGCAGCTTAGTGTAAAAGGAATGATGGCCTCACCCCCTAAATCTTTGAACAATGAAGGGGAGAGAGAAGAAAAAACCCAAACAAAACTAATGCCAGTGATACAGCTGTGTCCTGTTCCTAATGGCTAAGGGAAAATTTCCCTAACTTTTTACAAGGGCATGTAGTGACAGAACAAGAGGTTTTACACTGAAAGAAGTAGGTTTAGATGGTGGGATATTAGGAAGAGATTCTTTACTGTGAGGGTGGTGAGGCACTGGAACAGGTTGACCAGGGACACTGTGGATGCCCCATCCCTGGATGTGTTCAAGGCCAGGTTGGATGAGGCTTGGAGCAACTGAGTCTAGTGGAAGCTTCCCTGCCAATGGCAGTGAGATTGGAACTAGATGATTTTTAAGGTTCTTCCCAACCCAAGCCATTTTATGGTTAGCTGCCAGGGCACAGTTTTATGGCTGGTTCAGAATGTTTGCCATTTCCAAAAAGCCTATCCTGCTGCCCCAACCGTCAATGCAGTGTAGGAAGCAGAATGGGAGTTTAGCTGGGATGAAATAGGGACTGGCAGCAGTTATATCAAGCACTGGAACAAGTAAATGATACGTGTAGGTTGATGGACTGGTGAAGTGGCAGGGTTAGATGATGCCAAGGTCATGCACCCTGGATGCAAAGGAGTCCTAGATTTTCACCCTGTCATGATTCCCTGATGATGGACTAGCTTCCTTTGTGCCCTTGCTCACACATTTCCAGTGCTGAGTCAGTGAAATGAGTGTCACAAAGTGGTCTTTTTTCTGTTGTGTGTTGTGACAGGATATGTCACAGCAAAGGTCACCAAGCCTGCAGATCATCCATGAAGCCTGTTTCTACAGCCTCTCCCAATAACAGTGGTTTCTGAGTAGATGGTCCAAGAGATGCTGTGACAGTGCTTGAGGTCAATTTCTCAGAACAGACTTGCCCCATCGTTAGCAGTAGGACAGACAACCCTTCAACACGTGTCCTCCCTTCTGCCTACTGTTTGGGACTACCTGGGCTTCATCACAGGGACAAGGCACTGACCAGCCTCACAGACTCCAAGTCCAACATGAATCTCATACTGCCTGCTGGGATGGTGTTACAAGAGTGACATGCATGAAATGCAGATGGGTCTGGCAAATCATTAGTGTTATTTATTCACAAGGGTAGGGGATTAAATGTACTGCTTGGAGCAGACCAAGCCATCTTGGTTGTACCAGATGTTGGCTGGCATGTAAATGTGGGATAGTGGTAACCATGTATCTGGGCTGTGTGTGGAAGAACTGATCAAAAGGTTTTATGGATTTGCAGCTCAGCCTATCATGCTAACATCCCAATCACATGCTGAAGGTGTGAACACTGCTTGTGTGACACTGGTTTCGTGGAGCTCCTTGTGTGCCACCAAACACTGGCTTTGCAGTGCACAACCAGAATGTAGAGTTCCACAGTATTAAAGATCCTCTGATCTTTGGTCCTGACTGCACTGCTACTCCACTGCTCCATATGAGCTGCAACACTTGCTGCTGGTTGGTATTCATTCTTCCTGCCTCCATCTTTGTCCAGGTGGAAGAACAAAAGAGCCTCAGCTTGGTTTGCTATTTTCCTTCCTTCTGATTATTTCTTTGCCAAGGCAGAAGTAATGGTTTGGAGTGATGAAGCCCGGTCACTTTCCCTTTCCTTTTTCTTCTTTCATGTCTTGCTTCTCAAGCATCTTACATAAAAGGTGGCACTAGACTCAAATACACATATTCCCCTAAACAGTGAGGGGGGAATGAAGCTGCTGGTCTGGTTGCCCTCCCTTTCACAGAAGGGCTTGCATGGTATTAAGAGACATTCCTTCCTAAATATTTCTCTATTTTTATGTTTCTTTCCCTCACTGAGCACAGTAGAACCATTAATTCCAAGCATTCAAAATAGTCATTAATCCTTTGCATACATTTTTAAAGTTGACAAACTTAACATTTATAAAATCTTGCATTTAAGAAAACTCACTCAGAGAAGAGCTACAAATTCAGCACCTAAAATGAGAAATCTTGGATTATCCCTTGCCTTAGATTATCTTGAAAGGCATTTGGCTTGAAAGGTAATGAAACAAATGGGGAACTGATCTGAAAATATGCTTGCTAGTTAAAAGGTACTCATAGATTCTTGTTCATTGGTTTATTTAAAGTTTGGCATACCTGAAATTAGGATAAGCTACATTTGGATTTGATTTTGACTGGTTCTTACTGCTGAGGCAATTTTATGAAAAAAATAGCGTACCATATAGATATATTTACCCCTCAGCTAAAAGGCCAGGAAACAGGCATTTGAATTCTCTTTCTTAAACATGCCAGTATTAACAATATTATGCAAGAAGGATAAGGACTGCCAGATATGGTGATTGCGATTGCTGAGGTATTTTAGGGGGAAATCCTACTTTCATTTGTAATTTCTAATCTATATCAGTCCAAAAAAATACTGGGCTCAAATCATATTGAATCAATTTTGGAAAGTGTCTGATGACATTGTAAACCTATAGCTGCTAGAAAGAGGCTAGGAAATGTATGTAGATTTGCATATTTGCACATATTTGTGCATATGTTCTGATTATTCCTTGTCTTTTTTGAAGCTCTGCTATTGCTTGGTTTTGAGCTGTGTTAGGATTTTCACAGAGGAAGGTGTCTCTATGTTAGGAATGTGCTTTTTCCTGTTATTATAGGAACTGGGGTTAATGGCTGTGGATGAAGGGAGGGAAGCTGAAACAGTTTTTGAGTCAGGGCCTGGCCAAGCAAGGAAACTGGAGCTATGAGTCAGATGGGAGGAGACTGGGGCTGGCTGGACTCAGAAACCACTTTAGGAGCCATTGGAGAGGGAAGGTGAGCTCACAGGGCACGTAGGCTGTGTGGTACATGTCCATCATCAGAGCTGGGGAGGGCTTGGAATGGTGGTGACATGGAACCAAGCACTCCAGAGCTGCTATATGGCAGAGTTACCTTCTTCTGCCATACACCTTGGTATGGTCTTCCACCATACCACCACAGTATTTCCTGTTTTCTTCATCAAACCCTTGCCTCAGTCACGGCATAGAGTGGATGCTATTCATCTGCTTCATTCTCATTATTCACTGTAATGGCCCTACATCCTATTTACTGCTCACTATTCAAACCCTGTTCCAAAGATAGAATAATTAATTTCCTCATGGGCTGTTCCTCATGGGCACTCATCATTACAGTACTTCATAAATAGTAATTCATTCATTTTCACAACACTCATGCAAGAGGTAGGTTGGTGTTATTCCCATTTTTCAAAAGGGGAACTGAGGCAACAAGACTTTAAATAAGGCCAGCATTCCCACTAATTCTGGAGGGCCAAGCTAAGCCACCACAGCCTGGGCTGTCAGAGAGCTCAGCGTTGCACAGCCATGTGTGTTGTCAGAGCCCAGCTCAGACCGAGCCACAAGTGGCACTTGGGAAGGGAGACTGCTGGAGTGCAGTCAGTGCTCTCCAAACATAGAAATCATGTGATTATAAATGTTCATATAAATGAATAGCCTGCTCTTGGTGTTTCCACAGCACTGCAGGTGAGCAAAAGGCAAGGACAGACCCCTCTGTGTAGGACAATATTCAACTACATCATCTAGGAATCCCTCCCTTCTCTTCCTGAATAATTGTTCCTAATTCTCCAGCCTTGCAATACATCATATATTCATCTTTCCCTGCTGCTTTTCCTAACTGATTATCAGATAAGTCCCTCCACATAATACTGCAGAAAAACAAAAAAGGGGAGGACAAGTTAGGGCTGCCTATATAATTTTAATTGTTCCTACACTTCGAAAGCTTTATTGTGTGATATTTATTCTTTAAAGATTTCTCATGTACTATCCTATAGCTTTCTCTTAAAAGGCAAATTGAAAACCCCACAGAAGTGCCATCATGGTGGCTTAGCTGCAGGACTGAAATCTTCAGACTTACAGGGCTGACCTCAGCCACTCAAGGTAGCAGAAGGTGGCTGGTGCTATCCTGCCTGCACACCAGCACTTGAGAGGAATGAGCCATTCCCTTTCTGGGTGATTTCTTGGGTGCATAAGGGATAAACCCAGATGATTGGTGTCCATCCCAGCTCCTGGATACAGGCAGCCAGTGGCCCATTCTGTTCACTTTCCAACCCGCCAGCCTTGGTCCCAGTACTTCCTCCCTTCATCACCAGGCTTTTCTCACTGGATTTCTCACATGCAGCTCACTTTTCATCCCCCTCAGATCAAGTCCCAGTTTCTCACCCCCTTGCTCCTCATCCTGCTTTCAATCTTCTACCATCCCATATGAAAGCAAGTCACCAAGCTTCTCCCCTGGACCCCTTTCTTGAGCCCCCTTTCCTTCTGCACATGTGCTTCTTGCCAAGCCAGGATGACAGTGTTCTTTCCACACTCTCAAATCATTGACATCTAATCCCAGGTTTCTTCCTCCCCTTCCCTGCACTCCTGCATCCCATGCCTAAACACATGCAACCACAGAATTTAGGAGCAGCAATAAGAGGGCAAGTTTTGCTCAGAGGCTGCAGCTTGGGAGCTGGAGTGTGCTTGCTACAGACCGAGACTTTGGAGGACATTGCTGCCAAATTCCCGAGCATGTCTACTGAACTTGAGCAAAGGCTAAGCATTTAGCCAAAGTCATTCTGCTTTCACATTCTTGACACCAGACAGATCCTCTTCTATGCCAAATGCAATGTCCATGCTCCAAGGGGTGGGTATATTAGAGTTAATCGATTGAATGGTTGCAAGGACTTTTCTTCTGATGTGGGCAAAATAATGTAATTTCTATAATCTTGTTCTTGAAAATTGCTGAGCTGTTTTTCACTAAAATTTTAGAACAACAAATAAATCAAAGTAAGGCATTCATCCAGCAAGGGGAATTTTAGTCGAACACTGAAAAATCTGGCGCAGTTATTTGCAACTGAAAAAAGGGTTTTATAATGGGAAGTGTCAAGCATTAAGTATAGGTGGCACTTCCAACTCCACCTATAATATAGATTGGATTAGATGCCTGGTTCCATTCCTAGGGCCTTCTGGATTAAACCAACAGTGGACTAGGAAGAAGTTCTTGTTTTCCTCAGGCTAATATATTTGCATGGCACTTTTTTGTCCTTAAAAGAAAGAAAGAAAAAAAAAATTGTCATTTATCTAGAAGATTTATTTATTTACTGGTATTGGCAAGCAATGCATAATTTGCTGACAATATGGAATGAATGATTATGGCAACCAATTTTATGAGAGTCTTATAAAAAGAGAGGCTTAAAAATAAAATGTTAACAATTATAGTTTAAAAATGAGTCAGCTACAGAGAAAATAAGACAAAGGCAAAAAGAAAAAAAGAAAAACCTTTCAGAGTAAAATGTTTTATTTCCATTTATTTCCAATGCTTTGCAGATGTGTGTGGGGCAAGTAGGAGGCTAATATATCTCACTTTAGCAGTACTAATTGTTTGCATTATCACAATAATCAAATGCAACCATATTAATCTCTGTGGTTATTAACTTGATTTTTACACATTAAGATTTAGATTTAATCCCCTGGGACCATCTATTAATGCTTTTAAAGTTGAAGGGTTTCAACAGTTTTAAGTTTTTTTCCCCTCTTTTAGCTGCAGGCAGTAAAATTTGAACGTGTGTGGAGTTTTGTATTTTGCATTCCTGTGGGATTTTCAGAGACACTGCTGTCAAGGACCATGAATCATGTTAATACATAGCAACCTCTACAGCTATTAAAATGTCTGCAATAATGTGATTATTTTAAAACGGAAAAACTAATATCATATGTATTACTTAAAGATCAATCCTTTTTTTTTTTTAAAGTCAGTGGAAAGGGCTGCTTCTGGGAGGGGGGAATGGAAATGTTAGTGGGAGTCACTAAAATGTGAAATGTCTAATCCACTGAGAAAAGAAACTTCAGTTCCTTTTACAAAGCACATCCTTACTGAGCTTATCGGCAATGAAGTGTAAAAATGGCCAAAAAAATCAAGATCAATAAGCATGAAAAGCCATTTTATTTTTGTTTAGCCAAACCGTAGTTACACCGACCTGGAACAGCATCTGGTTTCATGCTCTCATGATCACTGAGTGATGACACCCAAGCAGAAAACTGGGCATGGAGGTGTTTTTATGAGATGTCAACATGGAATGCAGTGCAAAGATTTAATAATGACATGAACTGGTTAAAAACTCAGTTCTCAGGGTGGATGTATCAGATACATCATTTACAACTTACATAAACAAGAAAATATAGTAGAGTGACCCCATGAAATCAAGAAAGTGTCCTGAAGTGTGTTACAGCTCTAGTCTTTAAATATTAACTCCATAGACAGAAACTACAAGATGCTGGTTTCAACGAGAAAGAATATAGTTCCTCAGATGATGCAATTTTATTGGAGTTAATTGTACATATCCATATTGTCTTACCCCAGTAAATCTCCTGGTTATCTGTTTTGTTGTCCAGACACCCCTTGATTTCACATCTCCAAGAGGATGCAGAATCATGAAAACTTCTACAGCCCCTCTGTATTTTCTGTATCTGCCTTCCTGGACGTGCCATGGCCTTGTCCTCCAGGTAAAAGCTCCAGTACCTCAGCCTGTCCAATAGTTCTGACATTTGTACTTGAATGAAGTACCACTGAGGGGAAAAATGGTCCATGTCCTGAACAGCAACTGAAAGACACCATGGGGAGGATGTAAACATATTAATAGGTGGGAATTTAGCTAGTGACAAGTGTTTGAGTGGCACAGGGTGTTATGCAGATCTGAAATGCTGAACTCTGGTCTTTCAGTATACAAACACCATGTGACATTTTACTGGGTGCTCAGAAGGACACTGCCATGAAAAAAAAGGCTTGAGTGCCCTTGTTCAAGGTCAGGTTGGTTCCACAGACAAGCATTTTTAGCAAGCTGGTTATTGGCACCACACAAAATAATTTTAGATCATGGAAGATATGAGCTCCATTAGCATTGTTTTAAATTGCACTTTCTGTTTTGTAAAATCAAAAAGGAAATTTCATGGGGAAAAGAAGTCTCGCATTCATGCAACATTAATGTTTAGGGAATAATGTGGTGTTTTGCCATGTTAAAAGAATTATTACAAACCCTTCATTGAGAAGCTCTAGAGATCTCATACATTGGAAAAGAGACTTGATAATTGGATGTGCAGGAGGGGGAGGGAGATGTATGGGGAGGGTGTCACTTTTGGTGACAGCAATGAGCTTTTTTTTGTTCTTGTGAAAAAAGACCCCGATCTGGCCAAATTAGAAGCCTTTGAAAAATCTGAGAAGCAGATAGCTGCAGGTTAGCGTGGAGCAAGTAACTGGAGCTCAGGGTAGAGGGATTCACTCATGGCCTCTCTGCTTCCCTGAGCTGAAGGGAGAATACCAGGAGCTCATGCACATGCAGGCAAGAATACTTGGAGGAGGCAAATTAAATTTGTGCTTGCCACTTCCAGTGAGTGCATCTTTTTACTTTCAGGGTTCTTTTTTATATTACCTGAGCACCCTGGCAATCTCGAACGCTCTCAGTTAATATGGGCCAGCTCACATCTTCCAGATCTCCACACAGAGGTGATCTCCTTTCCCAGAGCCACAAAAGTTGTGGCAATGTTCACCCCCCTCCTGGCTTCGCCAGCCCCCTGCCCCTGGGAACAATGGGGCTGAGCTGCCAAGGCGCCAGGGTGAGAGGTCACGGCATCCCACCGAGCTGCCAGATTTGGGGGCAGATCCCACGGCCTCTACTGCACTGAGCCAAAAGCAGGTCTTCTCTTGCCCCCTGCAATCCTAGCGGGGAATCTCGGCAAGAGAAGCCTCAGAGGGATTTCTTCCTCAAAACCTCACCTTTCACAGCCTTTTTTTTTTCTTCTTCTTCTTTCTTTTTTCTTTTCTTTTTTTCTTTTCCACATAGAAAGGGCCAGGACCGTATGGAAAATTAACTGCACTGGTTTACGGGTCACGTGTGTGAGAGCCTGTGAGCGTTTGTGCACGGGGTCATTGTTGGATTTTACAGCGGTTGCTTTTATCCTTGGAACCGAAGCTGCCACGTAGCTTGAGATACCTGCTTATTTTGTAAAGCTAGATCTCTGGGCAGAAGAACTGAGAGAGTCTCTCAGCTCCACTAAAATATCTTGGACTTGGAGAGCTGAAGGGAGCGACAGACAGAAAAAAAAAAGGAAACAGAAAACATAAACATGTAAATGTGACATCTGCGATTCCACTTTACAGAGCTTTTTACATGTGTGAAAATAGCTTATTGTCTTGCGAAAGTGAGAACTTTGGGGTTGAAACTGATGACAGAAATTAAGGGCACTTAAAAGGAAAAGCTCAGCTATAAAAATGAATTTAAAAGAAAGAAAGCAACAAACTCCCCAAAAGGCTATGCCAACGTTTTCCTGAATGATAACAGAGATGTGTGCTAAAGAATAGGTGTTGACAGAAGAGAAACACAACCCTTTTATTAAAGAGGTGGGCAGGCAAACATATGAACTGCTGAAATTTCAGCATTTCAGTGTCCTGTGGGTAGAGAACACTGCAACACAGGAAAAACAAGTAGAAAAGATCTTAGGAAATCCTCACCTCCTAAAATTTTCAATCATTTCAATGCCATGTCACTTGAGAAAAGAGGCAGTTTTATATATATATATATATACATATGTATATATGAATTACAAAGAAAAAAGAAGACAGGGAGGGGGGAGGAGGCAAAGACACTTTAATGCTTTGACTTCCATTTCAGATATCCCCTGCACTGTGTCATAATAAATCTTGCATCTTGCTGCTCAGCTTAGGGCTCTGCTGCAACATTCCTTGGTCGCTTTGTTTTGGAGCGCCGTTTGTACTGAATTTGGGGAGTTCTCTAGGCAGCTCTAACACTGTGATATTTCCTCACTATTTCCTAGCAAAGTATGATCCAAACCCACACTTTTGGGGAGGAGACACTGGGGAAGCACTGCTTTAGGGAGCCGTGACTCCCTGAGCCTGACAGCCTCCTGACAGCCACTAATATCGGCACAGTGAATGTGTGTAGTCTCCTCGCAAGGTTTGTGATGTGTTTTTGATTTCCTGCCTCTGAAATGCATTTTGGCTGGAAAACAAGTGAGCCATACGATTCCTTTTCTTGCCGTGCACATATCAGGAAATTCTTACCCCTGTACCTCGTTCACATTAGGTAACTGAGCTGCTAACACTCAGGAAGAGATTTTTGCTCGTTGGTTATTCAGTCGTGCGAACATGAGTAAAAATCATGGTTTTCATGAAGAATGTGAACTCTGTGTGATGCTGTCCTATTTGAGGCTTTGTAAAGGGTGCTAATTTCCACCAACTATGCTTTATTTGTCTTTCCCTTAGCTACTTCTTTCAATGCCTTTATTCTCCAGGGGTCATGTCATTGTCTTCTGAAATCTTCAAAGATCTTGCTTACATGTGAAAAGTGGTGTTTTATGAAATGCACAATTTCATAAATTTAAGCTAATCAAGACACCTTCTGCTTCCAGGGCAGTCAATTGGTTGTGATTGTTTCTGCGTATTTTTCTTTTTTCACTTCATGTATGAAAATGGAACGGAAAGAGACAACATCAAATTAAGAAAAAATATTGCTCAATGTTCATCCAGCAGGCCTGAGATTTGAGATATCTTCATAGACAATCCAAAATTTTCATAGTTTTTACCGTGCATCATCCTTCGGAGTTGCTGAAGTCTTTTAAAGTTCTCTTCTGAATATGCCTTTTTATTAGGAAAAAAATTGGCTGACCAGAGACAAAAGATTTTAAGAGAGTTGCCAGATTATTTTCCAGTAATACAAGTTCTTAAGGTTAAGTCCTTGATTCTGAAGTACGATACAGGCTTTGCCTACAGTCTCCAAGTAGACAAGGGACTTTGCAGAGCTACAGGCATCCCCCTGCCTTGCCAATTCTTGATGGATTTGGAGCTTCCATCAAAAGCAAATATTAATTTGCATTTATGTTGATTGAGAGTTGTATTTCTGTTGCAAGAGGGGAAGAAAAAGAGGTCACTTTTCAAAGAAGATGTGAGCATTTCCACGTGGTATTCTGGTTAAAACTGAACGGAGGTACTTTCCATCACTTATTTTGAGGCTTGATCATGACAAAAGACTTATTTCCATTGATACTGGTCAGACTGTTCATCTGCATATTGTCTGATAAATGCTACAGAACATCCTCCACATGCTTTCTGGAAGACCAGATTTCTTATATGAGACCCCAGGTCTCCTCTTTGGTATGTTGTTTACTCTCTGACTTCTCTAGGAGGCAGCAGAATTAGCTGACAATGAAACCCTGAAAACACACTCTGATGCAGGTTCTTTGAGACAAAAAGATACTTTGAGACATACAGTTGATCCTAGCAATGTGCTTTAGGCTGTAGAAAGTCACTAACATGCATTGCAACAATGACCATGATTAATTTCAGTCCTAGAGAGAAATGGTTAATGGATAAAACATGTCACTGACCAACTTTCAAATTCAAAACTCTGCTTCTAGATTTCTCTCTATTAAAAAAAAAAAAAAAAGACATTTAAGCAAGTGATCCTTCTTTTTAACATCCCAAGCCCCTGGAATATTGTCTTTATAGATACACTTCAGAGTTCAGCTAAAAGATCATATTGCTTTAAAATGGGCATAGTAAAACCAAGCATGCCTGGAGGAGAATTTGTAAGCACAATTATGTTTGCCATAGAGTTGCTAGGTCAGTGGGTGGTATACGATGCACCCATCTTTCTAGGAGCAGTAGGATTTCCTGCTGTTTTTTTCAGTAGTGACCTAGAAGGAGGTTAATGATTCCAAAGAATGACTTTTCCCTTAGGGAAAATTTAATCTTCTGACCTTTTTCTCTATCTGTCCATTCCTTTTAAGTCACAGACCCCCTTCATTTAGCTTACATCAAGCTGGTTTATTTTCTTCAAAAACATGGTTGAAGTGATTACTTTTGCTTTCATTTAACCCTTGAACTGGATGCATTTTCAAACCAAATCATTGCCCAGAATACAGAATTGCTTGTAAGCGTTTCTTTTAGATTTCTATATTTGTCTTAAATGTGATTGTCAACCTTCAGGATCACTTTGACAACTGACTAACTTCGAAAATGCATGCCTTTAATGTACTCTTGCAATCATCTCCGAGAGTTGCTTTAGAAAAAGAACATGACAGGGATAAAGCAGCTATTGGATTTTTTTTTCTTTCTCCTTTTTTTTTTTTTCCTATCAAAATGCTGATGGGACCAGATTAATATAAAAGAAAATTTCATTTAAAATTAGTTCACCAAGAAGGCCATCATGCCATTTGGGGGATTAAATTTGAGCACATAAAAACTATCAGCATTTTATAGTCAAACTGTTGGAGTGTTTTGCTTTGTCTGAACCATGCAGACACTATTGAATCAAATCTGTTGTCAGAATACGGTAAAATAAAATTGTAATTACTTCATTATTCTCAAAGGTGTTGACTCTGGGGTGCAAGGAGTTCTGGAGGGTAACTGGAAACAGAAACCACCTTGTGCTTGAAGCTGTCAACTTCCTTTTACTCTGCAGCAGACACTGTTTTTGTCTTTATTGCATTACACACGGTTATTGCCAACATAATAATTCATGAATATTCCTTCATTTTCAGAATTATAATTAATGCTGGATTTTGACATTATGACAAAGTAGGGCGGCTCGGCAGCAGAAACATTCAGCCCTAAGAACAAAGGAATTGCCATATTGGAGCAGACCAGTGGTCCATCCAGCCTGGTATCTCTCTGCCTCTCACACTGGCCAATGCCTGAGGCTACTGAGGAAGGCATAACCCCCTCCTAATGCACCTAATTGCAATACTATACCACAGAGGGAAATTTCTTCTCGACCCCAGCTGGTGATCAGCTTATGCCCTGAAGTATGAGGATTGATAGCCCTTATAATTTTTATTCTAGCTAGTGTGGCTGCAGATGCTATACTTAATCAAATAAATGTCTAATACTTTGATAAAGCTAAGTAAGGGCTAAATACTCTGATCTCTTGGGAAAAATCCCAAGGAATAAAAAAGTGCTGAGAAATTCCACAAGGAGAATCACATCGAGTTCCCACTGCTTTCTGTACTCTCAGGGGAGCACAGTTTGCATGCTTGTGGAGAGGCTGGCAGGGCTGGAAAGGATGTCAAGCAGCACAGTCCTAGGCTTCATAGGGGAGTCAGGCTCCAAGTTTGGCCACTCTCTCCTCCTGCCTCATTCTGTCCCTTACCCCAGACCAAGAGGGCTGTTCAGACCGAGCCGTGGGAGTTAGGCAGACCTATAGCAGCAGCTATTTGGATTTCTGCCTGAAAAAGCAATGGCTTTAGAGGGAAAACCATGTTGCATGGGATGGCTGTTTCTCAGGTCTTCCTCTGCAACCTGAAATGCCCTTTCACCAAACCTGCTTATCACTGGCCATGTGCTCTTTGTGTGGAGGAGCAGCTCAAGAGTCTCAGGAAACTGACAAAGACTCAGTCCTCCTCACTTCCTTTTGTTTTCATTTTCTGATTTTTACTCCTTCATTGCCCCAAAGCTCTTTTCCTCAATCCTATGCAGAAGCAATAATTCCCACAATTTGACCACATATTCTGAGGAAATAAAAGCATCTCCATATATACAATTAAATGTGCTCCCCACTTACCTTTTGTAAAAATCAAGAAATCAGACAGGAACACCTGAGCTCTTTGGTATCAACTGGAATTTTACGTGGTCCTAAAACTCTTCAAAAGTCTTCTACCACTTTCTGTTTCTAAATTAAGTATTCTCTTCCTTTAAACCTGCCTTCTTGATCCTTTCCCCTGTTTCATTAGTCACATTTACTGCATTTCTCTGTATATTTCCTTGGTTTGCCGTGTCTTGCTTATAACTCACTGACTAAAATACAACAGAATATCTGGAAATGCAGTAATATTTTATGTTTAACCATCTTTTTGTTCATACTGAATATCTTCTCTGCTTGTATATGCTTTCTAAGTTCCTGCAATATCAGGGATAGCATTTTCAGTAAATGATGCTCAGATTTTCCTGTGCTAATTAATAGCCATCAGTTCTTGAAAATATTTTCCAGCATACACTCCTTGGCATGAGTCTGTTTCATATTGCATGCCATCATGTCACCATTTTATCTTAGTTCACTGGCTTGCTCTGGAATTTCTTCAAGTTTTGTCTAAATCCAGTTAACTTAATAAATGGCCAAATACCCCCATGAATTTTCCTGTTAGAGCAATGGGCACTGGGTTTAAACACCAGAAAGCAGGCTGTGACTGTTGCAGTGAAAACAAGTTTTACATTCTTCATTTCAGAAGATTCTTTTCCAAGCTTTCTAATGAACAAGTTGAACAAAACCATCTTTATTGCCACTATTGATCCCAGGGGCAATTCAGAATTAACCTCTTTCTCTGCTTCAACTGACCACTGATTCTTCTGCAGTACCTAGAGAAAAGGATGCTGTCTAGTCACCTAAATGCAGCTTTGGAACTTGGGTGCTCACGAACTGAAGTCTGGTTCTGGCACAGCTTGCTTTTACAATTATAGGTAAGTTACTTCACCTCTAATATAACCAGCTCATTAGGAAGGTGTAGTAATGTAACAGTGTTTATAAAATGCTTTCAGAGGACAAAATTCTAATTCTAATTCTAATAGTTCTAAAATTTTGGGGTTTGTTTTCCTTTTTTTATTCAGTACCTACAACATAGATGTATTTTAATTCTGGATCTTCTGTGTTTTTCTTTTCAGAAATCTTACCATAAGATGTTGGAAACACTAAATTAATTGCATCTTCTGGTTCTACTTTATTGACTACTAATTAACTCTTTCCTGTAGTTCTAGGAGGGTTGAGCAAATGTAGGCAGAAGCATTGCAGATTTTACTTCTTATCTGTGTGCCTAAGCATATTATTTTTACTGATTTTCTGAATAGTTTCCTCGTACAAAAGTAAGACTTACTGGTTTATAATTCTCAGGATCATCATTAGCACCTTCTTAAGAGATAGGTACACCCTCAGCCACTCTCCTGTCCTCTGGTATGATAGCTGTTTTAATGATAAATTAAATATTTTTGTTAGCAGCTCAGTTGCATTGGTCTCCAGATCCTTCAGAGCTCTTGGATGAATACCATCTGGTCCTATTGATTGATTGCAGTTTAATTTCTCAGGTTGATCCATCACCTTTTCTCATATTCCTATTTCTGATAGCATCCTACTTTTAACACTTAAAAAGAATAAAGCTTGTGTAGCTTTGCATTCTCTTTGTTAAAGAACAGTGAAAAGAAGCTGTTTGGCTTTTTTTTTTCCTTTTTATATTTTTGTTTGTCTAACGCAACTAGGCAGGAGGAAAAATAAATTGACAGCAAACAACATTTTTGTTTTAAAACATCTTATTACAAAGAACAAACAAACAAACAAACAAACCTCTAAAGATGTGTCAGAGGTTTTTTGGGAGATGATAGTGCCAAAACCCCAGAATTTCAAGTTCATTTATGCTTTCTATTAATAGTGAATCATACTTCTCAGTAGACTGCTGTGGAAAAACTGCCAAGGGAAGTATATATAACATTTTGGGGGATTTCAGTGTTATTTGCCATGGCTGAGCAGAAGAATAAAGATATACTTATATTACCTATTGTACTAGAATCTAGAACAGAAAAAGAAATCAGAAGGAGAGCTTCTGCAGTGGAATAGCTCAGTGACAAGCAAGCAAATAGAGAAAAACAAAACTATTATCATACTTACATGAAAACAGAACAAGGAAGAAAAGTATCATGATTTGTGTCAACTGGTAGAATATTTCTCAACTCTGCATATTTCTCTTATGCACCTCCCCACTATTCCCACATTCTCATACAAATCTCTCCTCTGCCTGCCTTTCTTATTCACAGTGCTCTCTGTCTAATTTACACTGTAAGCTCCTCCTCAGGTAGGGACCTTGTCTTTTCATACGTCCATAATGTTAAATACATGCCAGTCAAACTGTTGAAATTATAATAACCGGGGGTTGTGGTTTTTTCCTTTCTTTCTTTTGTTAACAAACGATAAGTTAAAATCAAAGGTAATAATTAGTTTAAAACAGCCCTCAGAGGCAGTCCCAGAAAAAGTGACCTTTTGAGCTACAACTAAACTAACCAATTTTATTGTGTCTTGAGGTCAAGGCTCTTATTTCACATGACTTGAGGGTCTTTATGTGCATGCTACCCTGCAGTAAACGACACAGAAAGTTATGGTCAAGTAGACTTTGCACTCCAGACGTCTATTGAGGAATAGCAACAAGATTCAATTCAATCTGAGCCAGTAAAAGTAATCCAGAACCAGGCTCAGGAATGCAATGGAAAATTCCTAAAGGATCGGAGATGAGATTAAAATACAACAACAAAAAAACCCCAAACCCAGAAGACTGGCTAATGCAAAGTGAGTGCATTGGACTGATTTTGAGTGGGCTGGACCCTACAATTATAACTTCGTCACCACAGTTTGAAATCTATTAAAGGGATTTATGTTTTGCAGCTGACATTTAAAATTAAGGATTTATTGGACTGGGAATGAATATTTCTTCTGCAATTAGTCTTTTGGAGGTCATATTTCATAAACTGTTGTTTTTCTGTTTAATCTACTGTAGCAAGATTTTGTATTGTTAGAAAATTTGAAAAACATAAATTCAGAAACCATTTTATTCATTGTAAAGAGACTCCCATCATGAAATTGCTGTTGAGTTCCATCACGTAACATTTTCACTGGGTACCTAATATTTCCCATTTGTATATGCTATTATAATGGAGCAACTGAAAGTGAGTGATATCTGATACCATATATACTATACCACTCCTGCACCAGTAACAAATGGAGAGTCTTGATTGAAGATTTTGTTTTTGCTTCTCTTTTATGTGAGCCTTTATAATTTGCTTTTTGGAAATTTACACATGCAGTTCTGTGTATTGCTAGAAGCCTATGAAAAGCTGCATGTTTTTCCATTCTTGTGCATTTATAGACATGAATTAAACTTCATTGCAGCTGATTTTTGAATTCTTGAACTGAAATTAATTACTGGGAAAAGGAAGGGCATTTTTCAAATTATGACAGTAATTAATTTAAGACGGTTGTTTTCCTTTACCACTATTCTAACCCAGTCTTCTCAAAAACAAAGAAATGAAAAAGATCTTATAATCATATTGACACAATTCCTACTTAGCTGTCTTCTGTGTTAGAACATTCACACGCAGCAGCAGGAAAGAAAATCAGGATATATAAATTAGAAGCTGGAGTGTGATTTCTTAGAGGATGGGCTCTACCGTTAAGGAACAGAACTGCGGAAATCGGATTCCATTAATGCCTGGAAAACTGAGGTTGTTATTTGTGCAGGTCAGGCTGTGAAATGTAGTAGACCCTGTGTTACAGGTCATCTCTGAGAAGGAGTCCTGTTTAAGTCTAACTTCATTTTGCCCGGTTCCAACTCAAACTGTTGCACACTTCTTCCACAGAAGGAGCGAGAAAGGATAGCTGAAGTAGCCTAAAAATATTTTAAGACGTCATTATATACTCTCTGCTCTGGCTCGATTTTCCTGTGTGACACAACAATGGAAATAAAGGGGACTTAAAGATGAGACTGTTCTGAGATGGCTTAACAAAGCCTTGGCTTTGTGGCATCTGAGTATTTCCTGGGACAAGGTAACTTCAGGGAAAGAGTGCTTCTCACTTTGGCGAGAGTCAGTGCTGAGCGCCGAAGTAGGAAATAAAAAGGATGCAAGCACTGGGGTTTTTGTGCCTCTCTGCAATAGGGAGGGGTGCAGGGGGGAGAGACAGAGAGGGGGAAAGAAGACAATATAAATGTGTTTCTATTGGACAAAGCGACGGGGGAAAGCCAGCTTTTGAGCAAAAAAGTGTAGTAGGAGCGAGCAGAGTGGAGTTGTTAGATGTAGGCAGAGCAGAGATTGGTCTGCAGAAAAGTAGGGAGAAGATGGACGGTGACCACGGAGTGCTAAAAACTTTAGAAACGCAGGCTGCTTTTCTGGTCTGCCCGAGAAGTCTGTTTTCATTCATGCAGAAGCATAGGTGTAGATTTTATCAGGACTTTGGGCTGGAGCACCCGCAGCTGTGGATTACAGATGCTTCCTGTCATGTATAAACACAATCATTATGTGAAAGCATGGCACCCACACGGCTACCTAAACAGCCATTCCTCCGGACTGAAGCGCTTTGTTCTCTTTGGAGTTATTTTTACGACTACGAGCAGGACTCTACCCAAAAGTTACTAGCAGCAGCCGTGTTTTTTTATGTCAATTAAATGGATTTTGTTACTTGTAAAATACATGTCCAAACACAACTTCATTCTTCAATCACGAAGTATGTTTTCTTAACACACGGTGATATATAGTGACACTTGTTTGACTGACAGCACGAATGTAAACCCTAGTAAATACCACCTGTAACTTTGAAACTGGTGAAGCTCAGTTAATAAAAATAAGAACATCAGGAAAAAAAAAATCAGGGGCTTTTGCATTACACTGCTACTTTTAAATATCAGATTTCAGCATGGATATGAGTTAACTCAGTGAAAGGACTTGGCTGGGTTAATGATGCTGTGTGTTAATGTCTCCATGTGCATGTCTCTCTCCCTTTCTGTGAGAGCTGAGATTGCCTTGATTTCCAAGCGCAGAGCAATGCTTTCTCCTCATCGCGCTTTGGATACTGACACAGTTAATCATCCCACTTAATTTATATTAAACCTCTATACTGCAAAATGTAGGTCCCAGCAGTTTTTAGGTTCCTCTGTTCATAGCTTCTGATGTACTGTATGTCATGTATATTCGCTCCAATCAATTAGTAAATAAATAAATACCCTTGCTCCGCAGAGTGAATCACAGAGATGGTTCTTGTTGGGAGGAGGGGAGTCTTAGTAAACAAAACTGTATCTGGAAAACACTGCAATCAATTTTAGAAACAATTCTCCTGGTAATATATTATTTAGTTACTGAGAGTAGCATGCTTCCTTACCTCTCACAAAGAGCTTTAAAAAAAAAAAGTTATTTCGGGGGTTGCCAACCCGCGGTAATTTAAGCGGCTTAACATTTTAAAACAAAAGGTGAGTGAGTTGTAAAAATATTAATTTTTAAATCATATTGGAAAATCCTTCAGCACCAGACTCAAAGAGACTTCCCCCTCTTGAAAACAAAACAAAACTGCCTTTAAAGTTAATCCGTAATGAGTGAGACTTGGCAGGTTAGTTGCTTTACAAACAAAACCGCATCCAGCATCTCTAGGACAACACTAGG
>VZRX01011051.1:0-53213 GCA_013398075.1 Notiomystis cincta
GACCGCAGTGGTAACAGCGAGTTGCCTTCCCCCAGCTGCAGCTGCGCATCTTCCTCCGAAACCAAGAGAAAGAGGGACCGCAGCTGCCCATGTCTTGGCTCTTACCAGCCCCAACTCTCATGGTATCTTGGCCCCAAGAAACCCTCAGACAGAAAAGTGCAACCCAGATGTTCTCCGGGCTTGGCCACATCTGTTGTTCTCCTTAAGTATCATCGTTAGCATTTCTTAGGAATTTTTATGGGGAAAAATTCTCTAACAAAAGGAGGCAGCTTAAAACTTCAACACTTACAAATGCATTTTCAAAAATCATCAATGACTTTTGAAAACATGTTTCTTGTGACATTTAATGATTGGAATGTGACCTTTGGATGTGGAAACAAATCACCATCAAATCCTAGTTTCCCTCTCTTCCTTTACCATCTCTTCTGACAAGTGTCAGACTCTGCCTTAACCATAAAATATTGATTGCACTTACACTGTTCAGAGCCTTGGCCTTTACTATCCTGCTTGGCCTCTACTATCCTGTCTATCTGGAAGAGAAAGGACTCTGTGTTTCATGGTCTTATACAACATAGCCAATGTAAAATAGTAATATATTGCTGATGGAATAAATTAAATCATTTCCTTGCCTAATATTTGCTAATTATCACACAGCAATGGCCAGTTTGTGAAAATGAAAGCTTAAGCTTCATATCTAAGTTTAAAAAAAACGAAACCCAAAATCCCAAACAAAGGAAAACTAAACAATCCCACCAAACCACCAAAACCCTAAACAAATGAACAGACAAACAAAAACCAACCAAACAAAAGGACATTGATTATAAATTCTGCAGTACCCTTGGGTTCACACTCAGGGATGCTGTGATTAATAATTCATCTCAAAGAGGGGTAAAAAAAGGAGGCTGCAAAATCCCGAGACAAAAATCAACTGTATTCAAGAGGAGGGAAGTTTGATGAAGCTTCTAAGATGTGCCCAGAAACTTCACCATTGAAAACCAAAAGAGCTGTATTTTAAGAACAACTCTGCTGACATTTTTTGATGTTACTATCACAATTTTTAATTAAAGTCTTCTGTTATTTGGAACTTTTCTTATTCTTACAACTCTCAGTGTTACAGAATTAACTCAGTAGTTCAGCTTTCATGTTAAAAAAAGGTATAGTACTCATAGTTGTAGAGGAAAGGCAAGAGTACAAAACCTTTAGCATAATAAACACAAGTATACTATTTTAAAATAGTATACTGATTTTTTGAGTCATTACATGAAGCTAGATTCTTTTATCTTTTTCATCTGGCATTGACTACTGGGTATTTTCTTTCACAATTTAAATCAGCAATCTTCACCCTGTATGTTTACACTGGGGCCACAGCTCACTTTGTGGGCTTGTTCATTGGTTATTTTTATTCTTCCCAAAAAAGTTTAATTCTTTGAATCACAACCGGTAGTGCAAACCCTGCAAGACTGGTCAACAACTTCATGGAACCTGCTGGAATACAAAGTTACTAAACTAAATTTTACACTGGGACTAACTGTAGAAGAGTATACTGAAGTTTACATAAATGTTTTTTTTTTCCCACAGTCAAAAAACAAGTGAAAGTATGATCTGGCAGTTTTTAAATTCTGATGTCATGACTAAACTTGTTCAAAAGTTTTAGCCTATCCAACTGTACAGGGGTCCACCACACTTGACAATGGCTTAATGGAAGTGGTTTGTGACTCTGTTGGAGCCTTTCTTTTACTTGAATAAAAAAAAATCTCAGAGAAAGTAATGGATTTCAACACAGGTGCTAACTCATCTACCAGAATAACTACAGTTTCAAGTCTAAAGCCCAAGAAGAAAATTTTGTCTAGTGACTGATTATGTGTTCATGTGGATAACAGCAGACAACTAGAATTGATGTTTTCACTTGATCCACAATTAAAATTGAAGTAAAATGCATTATATAAAACATAGGGAACAAAACTCTTGAAAGTAATGGAAAGATCCCAAATTTATACATGATATACAGCAGTCAGTGGATGAACAGGTAACAGACAAGAAGTTAAATCTCTACTCTCTGATTAGCCCAAGCCAGTAATTACCAGTGCATCATCTTGTTTATCACACCAACTTGGTGCAAAATGACTTGTAGAAGTTGAGATGATACATGACACAGCACAGTCCACAAAGGAGATGGTAGATTGCCTCAGCAGAATGAAATGTCACTAGGAATAACCTGTTTCTCACAGAGGACCTGGCCCTAGAAAGAGCTTCTGATCCCATCTTGTCAATGTGGTATCTGATCCTTACCAGCTAGGGATGTGAGGGCTCTCCTTTATAGGAAAGATGAGGAGGTCTTCCACTGAAAGGATGAGCTAGTGAACCAGCTGCCCTTGCCTCTGGAAGAATCCCAGATTCAAAAACCCCCAGAGTTAAAGGCTTTGGAAAAGAGTACAGACCTCCAGGGGGAAAAACCTTTTAATTTTCCTCTAGAAATGTATTAGTACTGTTAGAAGAAAAGACTGTCTGTCAAGTGTATTCCTAAAAAGAATTTACAATCAGAAAGTCTGAACACAAGGAATGATTGAATATCCCTGGCATATTGGGGAAAAATAGCTGCAGAAAGGAGGCCTTGTGAAGGTTGATGTTCCTAACCTCTGGAATATCTTGGCCATGTCTGTATTAGGAAGATTTTTGGTACAATGTGAGTGGCTCTGGAGAGCAAAGCCGCTGGTGCTGATTACCACATCCAGACATATTGCAAGGGTTTTACCATGAAGTGACTCCAGGCTGGTGCCCTGGATTGAACTCCCATTTATTGTCTGAAAAGTGCTCGGTGCACTCCTGAAGCGCATCTGTTCGCTTCCCTTCTGCTGAGAGTAATTGAGTTCATGCACCTCTGGACTGACAAGTGGTGTCTTTAGTGACAAGAGCAGGAGATATGCTTTGAAATGGATCTCTTGAATGCAATCCATGTACTATTATAGATGGACCCATGTTAAGAATCATGATCAATAGAACAAGTTAGTATGTGTATTATTTTCCCAACGTCTTCTTCAGTTATTTCCTTTTTTAGGGTGTGATTGCCTCTCTCTGGAATTATGATGTCTAGGAGAAAACAGACTTACTCTCATTGCAAAGTCATTACATCTCTCTACTTTCCACACTTCTTCAGCCATTTGTCAATGCTTGTCCCACTTGTTACAGTGGCAAAAGATGCAATGATTGCTTTGTTCCTACATGTTTAGTGCAAAGAAGGAGTAGGACTGTTAATTCCTCAGTAAGAGAAGAGCTGCAGCATTATAGCACATCTTATTAGACACCGGAGACTCTGTACCAGGCTCATCCTTAAAACGCCCCTGTCAATGGAAAAGCTTTAGCTGATATTTTCTCAGGCACCAAAAATGAAGAAAAGCTATAATTAATTATTTCCATAGAAATACAGAAACGGAGGGAAAGTAAAGAGCAAAAGTGGCATAATAAAGAAAATCACAGCAACATATTATCTATTAAGTCTTTTTGGGTTAAGTAGTGTATCATCAATTTTGATTCCAGTCAGTAATAAGTCATTAGAATTCTCTCATTTACAAAGATTTTACACAGGTGCCTCCTGCAGATTCACTCTCACAGAGACACAAATTAGCATCAAAGCTACCTAGAATCAGCTGAGACATTCATACTCTCACACCATTTCAATGATCTAAATGTAAATCTGATTTTACATTACTGCTGGCATCTTCAAGCATGATCTGTAAACACTGTAGTAAACACCACTGAAAGAGTTTCAGATAGTAACCTACTAACACTGTAGTAAAACACCACTGAAAGAGTTTCAAATAGTAACCTATTTTTCAGTGCCTATTTGCTTCCAGGACCAGCAGTGGCTTTACAGACACAGATGATTAATTTAACTAATACGAACAGATCTTGGAGGAACTTTAATGCATGACAAATAAGGTGAAGAAAAAAGACCCATGCTAGTGCCGACCTGACAGAATGCATCTATATCCATTTATAAGACAACAGAACCACTTCCAGAGCTTGGAATAGTTTTCATAGAAAGTCAGCTACTGGTGATGATTCATTTCCATGTATTATTTTTACCTAAGTTGTTTACATCCCTGAATACAGATGGATCCCAGTGACTCAGTAGCACGATCAAGGAAGTTGTTGAAATGAACAGAGTATGTCCACTAGCACCAATCAAACAAGTTATGAGCAAGTCAAATTCTTTAAAAGCAGTCAGTACAATAACTGGTAGACACTGGTGACAGGAGAAATTGGGCTCTTGGAGTTGAATAAGCAATAGAATTAAAAATAAAATTTATTTGTGATATCCATCATATATAAGGATGATACAAGCAGAAGTAAATCTTAAAAGGCTGTAAATTACATTTGATGGATAAAGATACATTTATTCTTTCAGCTGAATATTTCATTAGTGGGTTTTGTTTCAAATACTCCAGTGAAACAATTAGTCTTAATGCAAACGCCACTCTGTCTGTATTACTCTGCTCTTCATTCAAAAACCTCCTCTATATGGCACTACTTTCCCATAAAACACTACTTATACCAACATCTGGATAAGCTCATCAAGAATTCCAGTTTCTTAAGCTTTCTACAGTAATCCTTAGTGACAAGACAAAATACTGGAGAGTAGTGCTAAGGGCAGAACTCCACTGTTGCCATTGGCGGAGACATGTCTATGACTACTACAAGAGACTGCTGGAACACAGCAGTGACTTCAGGGGGCCAAATCCAATGTGGTTCTTTATTCTGGCATGGCACAATTTGTTGGGGGCTTTTTCCCTACCATAAAAGGGATAAATGTATATGCACAAGTTGATGTTCTGGAGTCTGATTCAATCCTTTCTACTGAACTCCTTTCAAAATTGGATAGGGCCTTCAAGCAAACTGGCTTTCTGGATTTCTCCCTCAGATTCATCTCAGTATTGTCTACAAATTTATTAGCACAGCAAAGACTGAAAATATTTGAAGACTCTCATCAGCATCAGTATACAAAGCTGGCAAGACTGATAGTCTTCTACATGCAGAAGTTCAAGTAAAATGCAGTTCTAGAATAACATCCTAAAAAAAAAATCTAGATGATTTTTCACACCACAACCTATTCCTCAAGAAGCTAAAGTTGTCTTGGGCTTTCACACCTCAGATATTAAAATCTGTAGCTGTAAAGCTACAGCTTGTCTGTGTAGTCAATCTTTTACACTCTACCTGGACACGTGTACAGAAATTTTATACAGGAAAGCTACCACCCGCAAGGCTTCACTCAGTCCTGATGACACCTTTGGCAAGACTCATACTAAATTCAGTATCTGGATTTCACTTTACCTATATATTGTTTTTATGCTTAGGTGTGAAAGCTTCCAAGTTTCTACAGCATAATCTTTTGTATTTGCCAGTAGAAGGGGAAAAGTGTGTCCAGGTTAAACAATGAGTTCAATCAGTGTGATTGTTGCTTTTATTTTGGATTTCTGTTGAAAGTACGGAATGATTCTGTGAGGCCATGGTAGGACTGTCAACCTTCTAGTGTTCTGAAAATCAGATCAAATACAACCCACTTTAGTTTAAATTCATACTGTTGATTCAAATATATCAAAACATCTTAAATGGTTTTACTCTATTCTGGAACGACTCAACTTTGCTCAAGTATCCCCTGCAAGATTTGGGCTCCATCAGATAGCACCCATTGTATCAGCCAATATAAAGCCTCTAGAGAGGCAGAGAGCTAACACAAACCCCTTATTGCCTGATCTGGCTACTTTGGCAAAGTGTTTTTCAGTCCTAGAACTGCTGGGTGATCTATCACATACCAGTTCAGCATTCAGGATCACAGAATCAGTGCCCAAGTTATAACTCTGCATTATGAAAAGCAGTCCCAGACCAGCACTCAGACAGTCAGTTGCATCTTGGCATTCCTGTAGGCAGCATCCAAACCCAATGCTTCTATTACTGATTGTTGGGGCCTGGGCTGCACCAAAGGAGCTGAGTTAAGTGTGAAAGACATAGCAAGGATGAAAACAGGGGCCAGAAGAGGGAAGGTTGTTGATGTCCAGAGTAGGGAGGACTGCAGGTGCAGTGAGAGAAATATGAGATGAGATATGAGAAGAACAGGAATGTCAAACAGGAGCGTGAGACTAAGATAAGGAAATAGTTGAATCCACTAACTCTGCATGCTAGGTGTGTGAAAAGTGTAAGCAACCAATGAGATAGAGGTCACGTAGCTGCTTGGCATGTGTACAGCACTGTGTTTGCTATATAATCCTCACTGTTACCGACAATAAACGGAACGTTTTAGCATCATATTGGTGTCCTGTCATTCTCGTCTCGCATGGGATTGAGAGAGGCCTCGGCAGGCGCCTGAGATTAAGAAAAAGGCCTCAGCAACTGATGATGGCCTGCACTACAGAAGCCACCTTCCGCTGGCGTTCAAGCCCCTGAGTGCTTCCTTCTTTTGATTTTGTATTGGTAATCTCAAGAGACAGTTTACAGGAGAAATTATTCAAGTGTAATGTTTTTGAAAGATTCTGAGTCATCTGAGGAGCAGAGTGCATGAGTTACGCAGCTGAAAATACCGTAAATCTGTGTATCAGATCTGACATACTAAGTATTTGTTAAGTGCTCTTGCTCTCTGCTCAGTCACATTAATTAATTCACCAGTGAAATGTGGCTGCCTTCAGAGTGATAAGGCAGCCATCCCTCAATTATAATTTTATATTATAATTATAATATTATAATTATAATATTATAATTATAATCATATTTATAACTATAATTTTAATTTAACAGTGTTTGTAAAAGATGAGACAAAGAAACAAGGAGTGAAACTGCAGGAAGTTGAGATTGTTTTTAACCTAGTAGTGGGCTTCCACTTTAGGGCAATCTACTCCTCCAGAGTTATCCAGTGAAATTCAATGTGTCATTTAACAGATTACACTTCCTACTACTGTAAATATGCTGAGTATTTGCATCAGCCAATTTTGATAGTCATCTCATTGGCCTTTCCTCAGAGCTCTCTTTCCACTTACCAGTAAATAAAACAAGAACTGAGGAAACAATCTGCTCAAGGTGCCAAAGTTATGCAAGAAATACCATAAATACATCTAAGGTAAAGTCCAGAAACCTCAAATACTTTATCTGAGAAACCATAGAATTTCCTATCCAGTTGGAAATGTGTGCACAATTTTTTAAACTACTTTGCTTTGTTCCTATGATCTATTACTTATCTGAACTGTGTATAATTTTACTGATTTCTGAAAAATTAAATCTTTTTAAAGGAGCTTTTTCCAAAAAGTGCGGCAGCAGACACATTGTTTCAATATGAAACAATATGGGAATAGTGTTATTATTTTCCTACTATCTGTATTAGGAGATAAGCATTCACCCTTCTCAATTCTACTAGATGTATACAAGATTTGGGAAATGAGCACTTCCTTCTGAGATTCTCTTTGCATTTTACCTCCAACCAACATGACAGGACTATTCATTCTTTGTGCTTGTGCAACTGTCTGGACTGGCAGGGCAGTACCTACCTAACCTGGAGCTGTAGAGTCAAGCTGACCAGTGCCACATGGTTTCCAGGCACTCACTTATTTAATGTTACAGATGTTTCTGAAAAGCATGTGAAAACATACAGAAACACATTCAAAATGACATCTCTCTATCAGGAGAAGTTACCACCTTGGGCTTTAACTTCTCTCAGTGAACAATTCTCAGTGTGAGGGCTCTTTCACCTCTATGGAGAGCCCAGCTGCAAATGTCAAATTATCACTTACTGCTCCTCATCTGTAAGAAATTTCTATTTCCTTATATCTCCTTGTATGAAGTACTGCAAATCAGAGCAACGGAAGAATAGCTTAAAGTCAGGATAACTTGTGCTGAACAGCATTTGAACAGCCTGTGAAATGAAGATGATTATCAATATTACATGAGCAGATGAAAATTTGCCTGAGGTACCAGGGTGCTCCCAGAGTGTTCGTATAATGCAGGTGGTTACTATACAAACTGAACAGCCTGGTAAGTATATCAAGAAGAATATTAGAACAAATTAATATAAGTAAATCAGTCATCTTTTAGTCTGTAGGACTTTTGGTGCTGAAGCCCTACAAAACTGAATTGACTCTTTCACTTCTAAATTTGCTCAAGGGTAATCAAGAACATATAGAAAGATCCTAGTCTGCAGATATTTTGATAATTTTATTTCCTTATTCCAGATTTTTTCAATTTTTGCATCCATTACAAATCAGATAGCTCATTAAATTGAAAAAAAAAAGAACATCTGCCTTCTATTCACATGGAGTGACAGAGAATCTAGGAAAAGAATGACCTGCTGAAATAATACGGTGCCTAAAATTTGTTTTTGCAAATTTTGACCAATACTCTTAATGAAATGGCTATGGGTCCTCAGTATTTTATCACTTCATATATTTACATTCATGAGTGAAAAGGGTGGACAGAAGAATGGCTACCACCATGACTGAGCAATCATTTTCAGTCTTCCATCTCCTCTTGTCCCATGAAGGGACAAAGTTACAGAAAATCAGGCCTATCGTCTTTTGTGCAGCAGAAACCAATGCAGCTTTTCAGTAACAAAACAAGGAGTTCAGACAGGCTGATTGCACAGACTACAGCACAAATGCACACAGTTAAACATTCCAGTATCAGCTGAGGAGAAGGCAGAGAGAGAACATGCTGAACCATGGATTGGCTCTTTAACACTCCTTTGCTCCTCACACACTAAAAACAGAAAGGGAGAAGCATCACGCTTGCACACGATTAAGAAAACCTGGGGGCTCAACAGCAAAGCTGGAAGCCAGTTGTGGCCTTTTGCTTTCCCATGTCCATAATAAGGCCATTTCATTGTTTCTCCTTTTCTCGCTGCCAAACTCCACTTGGAAAAGGAATGTCAGCCCACAAACTCATCCATTAGACATGGCTTGAGGAGGAGACACCCATGACATTTTATCAGAGCCACATTCCTATGCACTGAGTATCACATACACAAACACAGAGCAAGTTTCCCCTTCATACCTGCTCCCCTCTAGGTCTGCATCTTATGCACTTCATTGAAAGGTCTCTGCCAACTGCCTGATCCTCCGTGTCAGTTCTAGCTTGACCATGTCTGGGGCTGGACCTGGGATCTCTTAACTAGATACATCTGATGCTTGGCTCCACAGAGGAGTTATGACTTGGTGGATGCCTCATAACAATGCCCTCAATTAAGTCCTGCTAGAAGGCATTTTTCTATGACTAGTTTCAAGGTTGTTTCCCCACACATATGACCTCCTCTACCTACCACATAACCTGATGTGGTATCTAGTTTCTCCAGGTAGGAGCATCATTGGCATTTCTGATGTCTTTTTGCCCACTCACAGCTCCATGTCTTGTAGAGTTTGACCTAATTATCCTTAAGCAACTTTACAATTTGCATTTTAATCTGTGCAATGTATTTATTTACTTTTACTCTTTCCTGCAGTGGAGATATTGTTGTGACAGAGCACGCCAGTAAATCACACACAGTATATCAGACTCCTTTAATTCCAAAGAGATTCCTTATTCTTTGCTACCTATTGCCATTTCGCACGTAATTTAAAAACAGCAGGCAGCAATTGAACTCTCAGATCTCATTAATATGTACAAGTCCTTCCATCAAAAAGAAGCAGACTAGAAACTATTTCTT
Organism: Notiomystis cincta; assembly: GCA_013398075.1. Taxonomy (NCBI): domain Eukaryota; kingdom Metazoa; phylum Chordata; class Aves; order Passeriformes; family Notiomystidae; genus Notiomystis; species Notiomystis cincta. The sequence goes on from VZRX01011051.1 coordinate 9,677, forward strand.
CAAGGTGATGGCCAAATGTGCCAAAGTTGCCTTTGATTTATATTTCCACTGATGCTTTTCAATCACATTGCTTCTCTTTATTTGCATGCTGTACTTGTTCTGCTTTATATAATGTCTCCTCTTTGTGTAAGAACACTATGACAATCTAGCAGCAGCTTTTCATGCTATGCAAGTTTATTTTTCAATTGTTTTATGCCTGCCTTCAATAATAAACAACTTCATAAATTACATCAATAAAGTACAAGCTACACTGAAAGTATGCTGAAACTTTTAATGTATCACTCATCTTTGTATCTAATTAAGACTTTTGTACTGAGAAAAGTAGTCATGAAATATCTCAAGCACAGTTAGGCCAACAACTATTTAGCCAATAAAGGAATTTTTAAAAAAAGAAAAAAAGAGATACAGTACTAGAGTAATGTCCATGTTTTAAGAAAAGCCTCAGCTTAACTCTCAAACTGCTTACCTCTCCTTGCCAGATTGGGTTAATGGTGTTACACATGATCTTAGATCTTTTCTCTTGTCCATGATGAGGAAGTGCTGGGAAGATGCTGTGCTTTCCAGGCTGGATGGAAATCTTCAGATAAGGATCTGGATTGAAGAACATTCCTTTCTTCAGACCAAAAGCTTGGAAATCTGAAAGAAGGTAAAGAACCTGATTATTTTTCACAGTCCAGGCATCTCTTTAGGATGCTGGGAACAGCATATAGGGAACCGGTAATTAACTCAAATAACATGGCAGGAATGTGAAAAAACTCACTGTGTTTATTTTGAGGCAATGTAATGCCAAACCATAATGATCTTGTGATTTAGGATTTACAAACTATTATATAATGAAACAGCAAATTTACAGCCTGATTGTGCAGACTGATTAGGCTTCTAAATCAATATTTATGCAACTTCAAGTGATCTACTAATTTTTCTAACAAGCTGAGCACTTGCTCAGCCTGACTATAGTGTATGGACTATTCAGAAAAAGAGATCCAGTCATTTAATTACAAAGTCATCACATTGGGTACTGAATGGATGTAATTTTTCCTAGATATCAATTTTACCACTCTACAAATCTCAGCTTTTACACCACTTTTTTCGACATGAAAAATAATTTTATATTTTTTCCCACTTTAAATAATTTTCTTCCCTGCATGAGTTAACTTCGCCTTAGGAAAATTCTTGCTTATAATGTCCAAATTTTAAGCAGGGCTTTACAGCTGCAGAACTCTCAGAGAGCATAATATGTGTTGTATGTATTGCACACACAAAAAATACCCAGGCACTTATTTGAAAATTTCCTCATAACATTCTGAAGAAAGACACAATGCCCATTATGATCTGTCCCTATGAAGCTGATGAAATGCAAACTAATATGCTGGTATATCATTAATTTTGGCTCAACAGACACAGACTGAACCCTCTGGTCTTTTTTTTCAGATGCATTTCTAAGCTTTCTTTGGAACATATAAGCACTTATTCCTATTAGCAGGTTCAGTAGCTAATTTATTTCCCACCACTCTGCATGGAGATTCTCCTTTGTTCAAAGCTTTATTTCACATCAGACTATAAGCACTGTATTGCATTCTGCCTATTTCCTCTTGCTGTATTGGAGAGATAAAAAGATATTAGACAAGATGGTTTCCAAAACTGCTTACCTAAACATTCAACTTAAACACAGATTTTTTCTTTTAGGTAGTTTTTGAAAACATTAATTTTCACGGTCTTCTAATTCTCTTCTGATTAAAAGCTCAATTATTCCAGCAGGTTGTGGGAGACCATAAAAAACCCTCAAGGCAGATATTTTGTATGACTCTGAAAATCATACACATTGCACACCATCATCAGTACTTTTTCCAGAAAACAGCTATATCAAACCCAGTTGTGTGTTACTTCTTTAATGGTAATAGCCAACGGAATAAAACGGAATAAAATTTGCAAGTTTAAAAGAATTGCTTTTCTTTCCATTGGTTTGAATCATCTCTTCCACCACATAATTCATGTTGCAGATATTCAAAAGCTGTTGGACAGATAGTCCTGAAACAGACTGTATTTTAAGAATCTCATTCTTGAGACGTTCTCTAACAATTAACAAAAGAAAAAAAATAGAGGACAGCACTACTAAGAGCTTATTTGAAAGAACATTGCTGACAGTATGTACTGTCATGGTCCTAGCAATGCTATCACACACATTAAATTATCTGCTTCAAAAAGACGTCACTGATTTTTTTCCTCATTTTTTGTCTTCTGAGTGCACAGTCTCTGTGTAACCAGCATGTATCTCATCTAAAAGCCCTGCTGAACTCCTATATGACAAATTCTTTTGCTTTGGAAGTTGTACTGTAAGAAATGCATTCAAGAAATAGAAAACAAGATTACAAAAGGAGTATGAGTGGCAAGGGTTACCAGTGTATTAGTTCAGGCTGCTAACATATGAGAGGAGAGAAAGACCTCTGGGATCTTATTTGCTTTCTCTCTTATATTTTCTCAAAAGAGTCTGAAATAATCTTTGCCATATATGTTGCTGATTTTTTTTTCTTCAAAGGGTGACCATGCTGTCTTTGAGTACCAATGAGTAATACAATAGTCTATTGATAGAAAATACCTAGCATTCAATATGTATCATAAAGAAAATACGTTTATGATGACCTACCAGCCTTTTTCCAGTTATGGGAATTAGAGCATGGCCGTGAAGATGAAGGTACTCCCAGCCTCAGTTAATAGCCTCATTTTTGTATTCAGATGAGGGACAAAAAATAATTTAGCTAAGCTTACAGCATGTAATTTTATTTGTGTAAGTTTTTTGCTGAAGATGCACAATTGAAGTGTCAGTTAGACACTTCAATTTTATTTTTCAAATTATGAATAGGGCTAGCAGAAATAGCTTTCCCAAGGACAAATATCCCAGTTATATCTCTCATTACAAATGCTCATCACTGTAAAAAATAGAGCATCAAAACTGAAAAAGCTCTTAATAAAGCTACATGGATATCTGCAGACAATCAGAATTCCATTTAATTTGATGCAAAACCTATCTGTAGGTCCTGTAACTGTCTGCTGCAACTTGTTGTTGTAACTCTGGAGTGATTGCAGTATACCTCCCCAACAGAAGAATCACAGCTATTCTGCCATCAAAAATGCAAATACTTTTCTCTATCATCTTCAGAAAAAAGGTTCAGAAGATACTAAACTTTTAAGTGAAGATCTGAAGCTAAGTGAATGTAAATCTTTGGTTGAATGAATGAATTCCAGAAGGCTGGGACATATGCTGCTGTACACTGTAGTTTTAGAATGGATTTCTTGGAGGCATATGAGGAAATGCTACAAAGATATTTCATCTATGGTTTGCAAAGGTGTATTTTCATCCACTCTCTTAAAAAAAAGTTGTTAATATATTATATTTCAGTTTCCCATTTAGTCATAAATCACACTTTAGTGTGAAAGAAGTTATATACATCTAAAAGTTTAATAATGTCAGGCCATCTCTCATGACAGATGACAGAAGGATGGAATCCAGGTAAAGACAAAGTAATTACAGCCTTTCACTGCCACAAACTTGCACTACTTGTAAGTACATGCATCCTGTTTCAGCTAGGCTCTCTCCATTGGTGAAAAATGGCTTGTACTAACTGCTGCCTGCTGCTGTCCCCAAGGGACTTATGAATTTTTTCTAACTTCAGAGCTTTCTTTCAATATATGCTGATCTCCAGGCGCCAGGTTGAGACCTAAGGAAGCTTTACGCTAGGTCACTTGCATGCATATCCCCTCTGTCCCAATGGTATACAATACACTTCCCTGTCTGCTTTAAAAAGGATCATTTGGCAAATCTGTCATGCAGCATAACAGACTTTGGGGCACCAGTGACAGGATAGTGATAGAGACTATTTTTGTGTTGAACCAGCATATTTATTGGAGCCAGGTAGGGATGTCAATTTCAACAACACAGCTAGAACACATCTGTTTTATAATATTTCATTTTGCCTCAATACAAGTCATTAAGCTTTCAAAAACTCAGGGAAGAGTCATGTTTTGTCATGCTCAGCAAGGAGATTCTCTGACAGGAGTGATGAGCAAAACTGCCATACAGATGTTATTTCAATTCCCCACAGACATAGTAAGGTATTTGACCAGAGCCATGCTCCATATAGGATGGAGAATCAGATAGAGAACCAGACTCTGTTTTCTAAATTAATTACATTTTGTCTGGTCATCAATATGTCAGAAGTAAGTTAAGGGAGCTGGAAGCTGTTCTCCCCAAGGGATGAGAAGACTTTGCCAATATAATTTTCCTAGAAATAACACACAAGGCTATTCTGTGAAGTTTATAGATGTGTCTCAAGAAGACTCAGTCCATCTCATCTCTCGATGGGGCATATTCTATTTCACTAAAGTATCCAGAGTCTACAAACCAACAGAAGGGTCAAAGACTAGTTATTAGCAGAGCTATTAGTTTTGAGAAACTGATACTGATATTCTAAAACAGATCGCAAATTCCTTTCAACAAATACCGAAAGCCCTTTGTGTTCCCAAGCATCATCCAAGTGATGACAATTGATGTCTTGCAAGTGTCTATACTGGCACTTATGGCAGAGGTTATTAACGCTAAGGAATTCTATGGTCAATCCACCAAATTCACATTTTTCATATTTAGCATACTAGCCTCATGATCTCAGGATCAGGAAATGAGACATATTCTTCATGAGCCATCTGACCCCTTGAGAAAATGAAGACATCTTGAGTTAGGCCAAACTTGCCCAGAACATGCCAGAAAGCACAACTAATGAAGTTAATGAACTGGAAAAACCCCAGTGTCACTGGAATGACCACAGTCAATTTAGATTATGATCTAGCCTTGGGAATACCAATATTCTATGATCTGTTTGTTAATGGCAGAAAGTAAGAAATACTGTCATCTTAACTGAGATCCTGACAGTTCATGTATCAAAGCACAATAAATCATCTTCATAATCCATCAGAACAAGAGAGTTGCTAATTAGAATGCCAGTGGACAGCTCCAGCATTTCCCTTCAGATTTCCTTTGTGAATTCCCAAAGAGCTATCAGCTTTGGTTCTGACACTGAAAAAACATACTTGAACAGGACTAGTATCTGGACTGACTACCAATGAGGGAAGGTAATTGCCAGGGTGCTGGTTTGTCAGTGTTTCTTTTATAGAGTGCTTCTTTTGCAGACCTTGGACAGAACAAGAAGAACCTATCTCAGAGGGCAGCAGTTCATCTACTGAGCTGAGCTACCTAAGATATAGGCATGGCTTCAAAAGAAGCAACAACAAAACTCTGCTTGCTCAAGATGCAACAGGAGGCACATAGGTACCGCCTCTCAAACATGTGCTTTTAAAGCAATACAAACTCTTTTAGCTATTATCAGTGGAACAACATTTCAATAGTAAGAACATAGCAATATTGCATTTATTGAAATGCCAGTTTGACTCATGAAGCAGTGTATGATGCCAAAACTTATTGGAAGAAGGTGAGTATGGATTCGCAGAAGTATTGCATCTGGTATTAATTAGATTTCAAGAAGCAAATATTAAGGAATTCTAGATATCAAACAGTAATGTGCAATCCAACAGAGCAAACTAATGCAGGGGAATTGAGAAAGATACTACGGAAAGTACAACAGATGACTGACTTGATCAGCTACTGAATGAGATTCTGCAATGGATGATATGCAAGAAGTTAAATAAAGTGCTTCGTTCTGCTCTCAGAAATTACAGGTATGTAGACAGACTTCACTTTTCTTTTAAAGTAAAATGCAGGAAAAAAAGGCTAGTGTAGTTGCACAAGGAGGTATTTTAAGGTCCAAGATTTACAAAAACACCCTAATTGGTTCAGATAACCCCAAATGTTTCTGTCATGGGGCCCTCAGGCAAAATATTAAAGACAGTGAAAAATAGAAGGAAATATTTTTCCTAGCTGTAAATTCTTCAAAGAAAAACAAAAGGGTTTCTCATTTGTTTAGAAGAAGGGCAGCAGAAGTATTAGGAAGAAAAAAGGTATTAATAAATGAAAAGCAGTAGTGGAATTAATTATTCCAAAATGTCTGAGAAACAGGCTATGTTTTTAATCATCATCAAGAAGGAAAACACAGAAAAAGTCTGAACCATTAATGTGAACAGCTTATCACAGCAAGGAGGTGTTTTTATCACTGCGAGTGATTAACCACTGGAGCAAAGTACCATCTCAGTATTCTCAGGTCCTGACTGCGCACCTGTCTGTGAGATACATCTGAGCCAAACTCACACAAAGCTCACTTCCATGGGGCAAGGTGTCCTACGTTAAACAGGAGAACGGAATAGTTGAATTCAAAGCCTTCTGAGGCCTTTCAAACTGTTAGTCTAGAGAATGGCAGTACTTTGTAGGCACAAGGTATACTGGATGTGGTAAAAAGCCACCTCACCTTGTCACAGGATCTGACAAGTAAGAAAAAGTCATGGGAATAGTAGTTATAAAGTCAGTCACTAGGATTTAAAAAAAATGTTGGAAAATAAAGTGCATTATATATCTGCATTCTGAACAAGCATTTCATGCTAACAGCTACTGTCATAATGACCCTTAGCAGACCTTGCATTATTTTCAGTTGTGATTTATGCTCTAATTTCTATAAACTGACAACTGTTATTACTTGAATATCTGGTCTAAAAACCACACAAAACCAACAAGATTCTCAGAGAGGTGTGATGAGGATAAATGTTTGTGAAATATTCAGGTCTTCTGGTAATTTGTTCCCCAAGGACACTTATAAATAAAGTGTGCAAACACATGAGATATGTGAAATATTAAAGCCTGAAAAAAAATTATTTAATGCAACATAGAGCTGGGAGGAATTTTATGCAAACCTCATTGATAATATGGAGTTAAAATGTTTCTAAAATTGTGGTAGCTATAGTAGGCCTTAGTAATGGGAATGAGCATCGTCTTAGTATAACCATGTGAACCTACACCTGTGTACCTACCTGTATGTACTCACCAGTATAGTAGATAATTATACAACAATTATGGGAAAAGAAGCTCGAACTCATGCTTGGGTGAAATCAATATACACACAATAGAACAATATCAAAGTAATGATTAACATATGATTATACACTTATGTAAAGAAAGGGTATAAAAATGTGTCCATCTCAAATCCACGTTGCAGTCGGATTTGGGTTTGTCTGTATCCCTGATTCCCAGAGCTCTTCAATAAAAGCACCTGCATATAATCATCCAGTGATTATGTGTTTTCCACACTAATGTCATGATAACACTTTCTAAATATAACAGCCAGCAAGACTGGTTTTAAGGGCTTTCAGCAAATGCGTTATACTGCTGCTAAACCATGAACCTGCAGTAAAGTAGCTGGTACATCTTGGGAAGCTTAGCACATTTTTTTTCTTCTGTACTCCATGCAAGAGATCTCTGGCGCTTTTCAGCCACCTTGTCGGAAGTTTGACATTCACTGGTAACAGTGGAAAAGGCATGTTTGTAAAGTAAATGCAAAGTCGACTTCAGAGCTTTCCTTAAAGGCTTTTATCAGTCTAGCTAAATTAGCCTTGAAATATTTCTCTTGGTATTTTAAATAATGAAAGCTATAGTAACACATTCATCATAAAAATTATTAAGAAGCTTAATTATGGGAAATTATCTTCTTTGAGATCAGTGTTGCCAGTGAACCTATTAATATGAACCAGCTCACAGGACCAACTTCCAGTCTTCAAGGAAGCACACATGAACTAAAAAACCCTCCTAGTGACATAGTGCAAGTTCTCTGCTATTTCCATTTTCAAGAAGCTAGTCTTCTTCTTGTGCCTTGAGGGATCATTTTAAACCTTCTTCATTATTTGAAATTTTTATTCAATCCAGAAATCTTTTTTCAAAAAAACTCTCCAGTGAAACCAGTTGGATTTGTCCAACCAAATACTCAATAAACTACAGAAAGAATAAAGCACTTTGTTAACAGGTTTTTAGAAAAAACCCCTGTTTCTACACAGTTCATTTTAACATAGGGTCTCACTGGACTGTCTCAGTGGTAGAGAAAAGAAATGCAAGTCAGCTGAAATGCACTCATGTTGTTCAGCATTTTTTTGGGATTTGGCCTACTTTGAGATTTTTCTCTCCCATTCTAATAACTTTCTCTTTAAAAAATATTATATGGCACAGGGCATATCTCTTCTCACATTCTTTAGATTACATGGCTCTGTATTGGTGCAATGGGCTCTTGTCACACTAATGGTCTGCCACTTTTTTTTAACAGCGACTAAATCAATCATAATTTGGAAACAACTTTTAAGTAATGACTGTATTAACAGTGGAGATGATCTGTATACCAAAATACAGATATTGAAAAGGAAAACTCTGTATGAGCAAAAAAGACTCATGACAATAGAGAGGTTACTGCTCAGATAGCAGTGCAAATGGAAAGGAATCCCAGTTCCTTCTGATACCTCTGGGACCTCTGCCTTGATTTGCATTTTATTAGCTAGCATAATAGATATAGGAATAGCAATAATTTTGCTTTGAGAGAGACATTTAGCTGTTGTGGTGTTGACTAAGAAGGTGATAAATAAATACTTGTGATGTGTTAATCTGTTAATTTCAGAAAGACTGAAATGGAACTATTTTGATAACTTAGATTTTTGATAAAATAATTGCCAAATTATTTTAACAAAGCCTTTCGAATACCTGGCTATGATGATGTTGTTAATATGTATGTGATATATAAGATTAATTTCTTGTGAATCACTGGAATAAGATATTCCAGATGTACTATGATGTATGGTCTTGATATACTTTAAACCAAGCTGTAAATTAGATACTCTAGTTTATAAAAGGGCCCACTGAGACCATATTATTTAGCAGTCTCACAAATTACTACTCTTGAAACCTCTTGGCTTACTAGGCCAAAGAATCTGAGAGAATGAAAAATTGTAACTAGTTCTGGGTAATATTTTCTGTGTAAGATTATTTATGGACATTAAAAAATATTAAGTCTACTTCTTTATTTCTGTTGAGCTAAACCTGTAGTTTTATTAACTGATGAGTGGATGTCCAGTGTGCAACTTGGCAAAAGTAAGTCATGTGTTCAAAAAGCCCTGCACTATGTCAGTCTGATCTGCCATGTATCATATACAACCTCTCAAGAACCACACTGGCTGCCTAATTTGGAAAAGCACTGACATGCATGCTTAATTGAGGGAAGCTTGAAATCATATGGCCAAAACCAATCATATAATGAGATGCTTTTTGAAGAGTAGGACTTTACACTTAAAGGCCTATGCCTGTAAAACTTTTGAACTAGGGTAAGTTCTCTTATTCCGTACTATTTGCTCAAAAAATTTACAAGTCAAGTCAATCATCTTTGTCTTCCAGGAGCTAAAATATGTTGTAACTAACCAACAAGCATAAAACTCCAAAATCAGAGCCACACTCATAACTGCTCTCTTTTGACAAACTAATTTCTGTCTACAGATGTGATTTACAGGTTTTTCTTACCAAAGTCAGATCAAATGGTTCATAGCTGTTACATGGAAATGTATTAAGCCTTTAAAACCTGCAGTGACATGCCAAATAATGATGCTGAGAATTCTTCATGAAATGCAGAGAAGTGAGAGCAGTCTTCCGGCTCGAGAAGTCTGAGAGTCACTTTTGTGCAATACAGAGCAGCTTCTGTACCACAGCATATGGATCTGCCTCAGGTCCAGACCATGACTGTGGAACATGCTTTCCAAGGAACAGAGTTTTGCTACAAATCACATTTTGCTCTGTAAGTAAAGCATACACTTTCAATCGTGCTTTCCCTGACCTACATATTTAATTGTGAACCGAAAAATCTAATATGGCCCCAGAACTGGATTTGAACAAGATACTTCAGCACATAACTCTCATTGAAGGAAAAGAGTGTGGCAATAATCATAGATATTTATTCTCTGTCTCAGCATCACTTCTAGAACAACAGACAAAGAACCCATGCACAAATATATACATACATATACTTACACACGTGTACATGAAAGGTTCTAGTAACGGCAGTCCCTAGCTCTTTGGGCTTAAAACTTTCATATCAGCAGTGATTTACCTGACAATGAAAAACTTATCAGTCTCCGGCTTCCTTGTCCCTGGATTGAGTCTTCATTGGTGATCCTTTTAAAAATCTGCTGGAAGATAAAGAATTATGAGAAAGAGTAGTCTCCAACAGCTCTTGAGCAGAGTAATTGCTTAGTAACTGCCTTTTTTACAGATGCTTAGTATTACAACTAAGAATCAATTACATGACCTGAGATTAAAACCATGTTTTTATCTAGATAATGATTAAACCATTAATGGCCTAAGTCATCCCTGCCTGGAAGCTTTCCCTTAAAAAAACCAGAATGATGCAAAAAGACTACTGTAATTCGAATATAGCAGTTCTTCACCCAAAAAGGAACTACTTATTAATCAGGAGATAAAAGTAGTGCATAAGGATGGGGATGTAGCTATCACCTCTTGAAACTACTTCCATCTTTATAACATCTTATTACTTCTGTGGAAAATCTTGTTCCAGAAAATTTATTGCACACCTTTGAGAAAGGCTTCTGAGAGATTACTAGTACCCTGCACAAAAAACCTACTGTGAATTATGCTAACAATATGCATTGAAAGTGCAATGGAAAAATTTTTAAAAATCCGTAATTATTCTTTGTACTCCACAGTTCAGTTTTTAATGTCAGTCTTTGGTTCAGCAAGTGTATTGGTGAGCTGCTGTCGTACAAATTAGGCCCCAAACTGCCTTCTGGCTGTGATCAGAACTGGTAAGCAAGAACACCTATGGGCCAGTGTCTGGGGCATTAGGAGAAACCCACCACCAGTAGTTTTCATGTGGAGTCCCTGAGCAGGAAACAGGAGATGCCATTGGGTGTCAGACTCCAAGTTCAGCAGGAAGGTGGTGCTATGGGTACTGACTTTGGAGTCAAACCAAGTGCTGTTCTGCCCCTGGGAAGCAGGAGCTCCATGTCACTCTTGCTGCTATTCAGCTTTCAGCCAAGAAGGAAAAACAGCATTTATGCAGTGAAGTTCCAATTTCTGACAGGAAATAGTAACTGAAGTCCCACTCAGCTGCGACTCATTGCTTGATATATTAAATATTGTGTAGTCAAACTTAACTTAGAAAACAAGCTGCTCTCTTGCCCCCAGACAGTGCAAAACCTGGGCAAGTGGGTACTGTAGCCCAGCTAGCAGGGATTAAACAACCAGACATGGATGAGGCCTAGATCAAAAATATATGGTTTGAATTTAGACATCCTTATAAAATAATGGGTTCTGCTGGACCTGACCTTTAGTCTTAATAATTTTGTTTCTTCCAGACTAGCTAAATGGGATAAAAAGTACTGAGTAGAATAGGATTATGATTAAATTCCACTAGAAATATCCATATTGGATCACAGCTAATTAGTTTCAATTGCACTATTGGCATTCTCAGCAAAGTAGGTTTCAATATATTTAGCAAAACCACCACTGATTTCTGGATAGAGACATATTTAAATCAGAATATGTGTGATTGTGAGAATTTTATGAGAAGAACTCAGCCAAAGTTGTGATCCCATTAAGAAACAATGACATTTCCTTGTCAACATGTATTTTTTCTTGCAATGTCACTGCCTGATATTAATTATACATTATGTTTTTATGCTTACTTTTATGGTCTTTTCATGATTTTGTCCAGGATAGTAACTGGGCCAACCAACTTAGATATGCACACATTTGCAAAAGTTGCTTTCTTCTAGTCCTTCAACATTTCTCTGGGTTTTTTTTTAAGACCTGCCTTTTATATCATATATCACACCAGTATGAACAGTTCAGCAGACTACACTTTGAACAAACTGGAGTGGATCTGATGGGGTACTGCAAACCTGTTTGAAATGTGAAAACATTTGCTATTAAATGACCCTTCAAGGGCCAGATATGAAACTGTATTGAGACAGTTATAATAGTGTTGTTACGAATCCTGATATAGGCAAGGTATCCTCAACACGGTCAAACTTGCAGTAGCAAAGCTTGCCCTTATACAAGGGGACTAAAAACACATCCAGTCCCAGAAGTGAAACAACAACAAAATAAATTTATTTGCTCCTGAAGGGTCCATCTGTTCTGTGAAGCAGGTGCACCTCACAGCACCCTGTCAAGTGCTCACCACTCAGCCATGCAATCAGGAGTACTAAAAGCCAACCCTGCTGTGCAAATGAGTTCCATCCTCAGGAGCTGACCCCTGCATAACTCTCCGAGATGCACCATTACATCAGCATGCTAGCCATTTTGAGAATTCCTAGCAATTAACCTTAGCAAAATGAAACACTTGCTGGAAACTTTTCAGATATTCTTACTGGCCAGGTGGATGAGAGAGGGAATACATAGCAAAAAGGCTGAAGAAGGAGGCTTTCTTCCTTGGATTTGAGACCTGGGATGCACCATTAAAGACTTCATACAACAGAGCTTCCTGTGTAGCTCCAGCATTACAAACCTATGCTCTTCATTCTCCAGTGGTCTGAAGGCACTGGTCTGCCACTGTCCTCACACATATATAGCACCCTCCCACTTATGATACTGGTCCTTAGGCACGTCAGCGCACATGCCAGAGCAGGCTCAGGAGCAGGCAAACATCCTTCCTCAAAGAAGGGCAAGGGTAATAGGAATGCCATGAAAGTGATTATACTTTAATATTGGCATTTCAAGAAGTCAGAAGGAATAGCAAGTAAGGAAGGGAGACAAATCTCCCAACATTAAGCCTGATTTACTGAAAATAAGAAGAGCTATTTGCTGCAGTTTGGGTTCACTGTTTTCAATTGCAATACCAGACTGTCCTCAGTAATGAGGACAAGGCTGCACTTGATGCAGGGCAGGGCAAAAGAGGGTGAGTGCTCACCAGCTCCCATATCACCTGGGATTCATAGTATCTTGAGGCCTGGGATGGTGATGTGCAGAGGCCATACTGTTCCTGCTTGCCATTTATCATGAAGGAAATTCAGACTGATTTTAGTGGCAATATAATTACATTGGGAGTTTTGTCACTGTAAGTAAACCTTGAATTTGGTCATCAGGAGGTAAAAACCCCTCTGTCTTCTCAACTGCCACTTAAAACACAGTTACTTGACAGACAGAGAACATTCATCTCAACACTTGATATCCTATGGGCTTGAAGTCCTTCACCTGAAAAGGAACAAATGTGATTTTCTCTCAATAACTTCTGCGCTTTTTAATGCCCTTGAACTGAGAGCTCAGTCTGAATTAGCTTGATATTTTTAGTTTATAATGCCATTTTTGCACATTGTGCAACCCAGCCTAATTATTTTACAAGTCCTCCTGATACAAAACAGAACTAATACGCTTTTACTACATGCTTCTGCTATACCTAGACATGAAGATGGGACATGAGCTGCAACTTCCTGCCTAGCTGAATTTTGAAAAATCAAATACTTCCTGAACTGGGTTCAAACCTCCTTTTGATTTCCTCGAATGTAACTGGAGCCAGCATCATTGCCAATGATATGAGCATGTACATTCAAACAGTTAGAGAAACATCAGTACTTCCTTTAAAATATCCTCCATTAAACACACACTGTAAAATCTTCTGGTCTGTAATAGTTTCTCAAGCTCTGAAGCAAGGTGAAAAATGAGTACCAGTACCTGTGATGGCTAACTGTGAAACATGGGAAGGTACCTGAGGCTAGACTGAAGACTGCTGGGACTTGCTGATCTCAGGAAATAGTCCAGTTTTGGCTTTCATTTTTACAGAAAAGAATGCACTGATTGGATCATGCAAGTTTGCATAACACTTGCCCCAGGACAGCAAATTCAAACTTTTCATGAAAACACTTTGTTTGTATTGAGAATTAAAAAATTGCTGCCAACACCTTTTCTCTCTGCCTGCGAAATGACCAGAGTCACCAAAACAGAGGGCATATATAGTGGAAACACTGATACATCCACAATGTCTTTGGAAGGCAGGAAACTATTAGACAGCAGCCACCTCCACTACAGCTTCAGAAACTCTTCACTCTTCTAACATAGTTTGAATGGGATGAGAGCACAGATGAGTAATGCTGACATGTGAGGGAGAGAACCATATCTTTCAGCTAAGCTGTGTTCGGAGAAGGGCTCAGAGCATTAGTCATGCTGTCAAAGCCTCTGGACAAGGGAACCGGGTCAATGACCCTTTGCACCATAAAAGGAGCAGCTAGGCAGCGAACAGTGCCCATTCTTCTAAATGAATGCCTCAAATATCAGTTCAGCTATGAATACCATTATTTCCAGAAGTGAATTACAGACACTTTACTTTCAACCTTGGATCTACTTTGGGCAGAAATGAGGCAATTGCAGATTTATAGTCTGAATTTAAAAGTAGAGAAATACCTGTGCTACTTCAAATGTTCCTTGATCTTGCTGAATTCTTAATAAAACATTTCACTACACAGTGCGTTTTTCTAGTTATGATGCCACAGAAAGGATAAAGCTGAGAAGAAAAAGAAAATCTCCTCTTATAGTATTTACAGTCAGTTAATGCAGCCTCATTCACACTCAGTGTTTCTCCTTTTAGCAGATCCATTACACTCAACAGCAACTGCTTATCTCACCTTAGTAAATCCATGGGTTTGTTTTTTTGTTTGTTTGCTTGTATTGTTATTTATCTGGTTTTGTGTTTTTTTTTTTTTATTTTAATTTTTCTATTTAAAAATAGCCTTCAAGTGTCTACAGTACTTAATGTTTTGTTTTTCTCAGGTTGCTGCTTTCTAGAACAACAGGCTTTAAAAAGTCAACAGCCTTTTCCAGTGAAGTGGGCTTGTGGGAATACTGATTGTAATCAAACTGCCATAGAATAACCAATGTTGGAAGAGATTTCCTGAAGTCACTTGACCCTTCAGTCAAAACTCCGGGCCCTGTCCAGTTCAGCTTTGAGTATATCTGAGGATGGAGGTACCAGAAGCTCTCTGGGCAACCCATTCTAATGTTTGACTACTCTCTTGAGACAAAAGATATTCCTGAAGCCTAATCAGAATGTCTCTTGTTGCAACTTGTGTCCATTATCTGCTATCATTTCAACATGTGTTGTGAGTAGAGTCTGCCTCCTTCCCTACAGTATCCCATTAGGTAGTTAGAGGAATCAGTAACGCTCTACATAAGACTTCCCTTAAGATTGAATAAATCCATCCAGCTCTATCTCTGCCACTCCTCATATATAAAGTCCAAATGGAAGGATGAAACTGTATGGGCCATGTCAGCAAACCTGAGGTATGGCAAGGACTTCTGGGGAGAATCAGCTTTTATGGAATCTGATCTGCAGTAAGAGATGAATTCATTGCAGCAATCTGGTCACCACCAAAGGCCTTTTGAAGGATTTGGCCTGGTGCATATTGGATGCAAGACTTCTCAAGATAAAGTAATTGAATACAACAGAAGGGGAAAGTGGTGTCAACTAAATGCAGGAGTGCTGTCATTTCAGGGAAATCAATAACTACAGCAGACCCAAAAGCTAAGCCTCTTAGCCACAGCTCAGCCTTCATCAAAGGAGGAGATGTCTCACACGCCTGGTTGCTCCTGCCAGCTCTGACCACTCCACTGTGAGGCTAACACAGTTATCAGCTACCTGTCTGAGACGCAGCCAAGTGGCCCTAAAGGCTGGTTGTGGTCAGCACTCAGCATGCTTTTCAGGTAGTCTAGACCTCTCCTAATCCAGATGCTCTTCAAAATCTTGAAAGGAAGCAGCCAAAAAAAAAGTGAAAAAAAATTACTAGAAAAGGAAAAAGTGGAACCAGAAAAGAGGAAAAAAGTCAAGGGTCTATAGAAGAAAAATGGAAAACAAAAGGGAAAGCAGTGGAGGATGCTATAAGGAAAGTAAGAAATTAATTTCTAAAATTCCAGACCTCTACATCCTAAAAAATTTCCCTTCCTCCCTTCTTCATCTCAAAACACACAAGCCAAACACCAGAAAAATCCCAATACCACAACAGCAATTACTACAGCTTTGTTAGAACTCAAACCTCACAGCAGCAGCTGTGAGATCCTTTAGGGGAAAATGAGAGAAATAAATAGGCTGCTTTAAAAACCAGGGTTTCCTGACAACAGTGGCACCTCCAGAATTTTCTGGTATTACATTTTAAATATTTGCGCATAGCTGACTCAGGTATATGGTAACAACCCTGGGTTGCCCTCAAACACTTTAGCTCTGGAATCACAATCCTAGAACAGTTGCAGCCTTCCAGAAAAAAGTCACAAATCTATTGCTACCTGAGATATAGTCCATTATGCATTTTATGAACTGAAGTTTAACAATTAACCAGGGTTAGCTAGGTATTATGAGCTATGAGTATCAACATGTTGTCTAATTAATGTGGTTTATATTAATGTTCACCAGGAAATCCTACCACATAGGCATAAGGGCAAAAGCTGCCTCAGTGTTAATGAAAATCAGACTTCTTGAGTTAAAAAGGGAGGCCTGTAAGAACAATTTAGTTGCTTTCCACTGGACATAACAGATGCTAAAAACAGAATTTAAGCCTCCATTTAAAGTGGAGATATTGAGTGGGGACGTGCTTTCAGTATAGATGGAAACAAGCTTGCCCAAGAACTTGGCTAGCCAGCCAGGGAAAAAACCCTCAGATATTTAATGGAAATGGAAAATGTTTCTCAAGAGTATTAAAAATGAAGAAAGGATTTACAATTCCATTGAAGAAATTGTCTTATGCACATCTGCTGATATATAACCTACATCGATTTACCCACTTGTAAGAAAGTCCCAGAACAAAAGAGCTCCAAGTAATAGTTATAGGAAAAAATTATTTAGAAAACTGTGTAATATTATATAACTTTATTCTATCAACAAAACTATGTTAAAGGAACACGATTATCCCATCAAGCTTCAAGAAATCAGGAAATGCAAACCTAAAAAATAACTGTGAAGCACAAAGTTTGCCTCTTGATATATAAATTTTAATGCTTCTTGTTTTAGTTGTCTCCCATCATAACTTTTTCCCAATGCAACATTATAAATGTATTTTTGGATCACCCAGGTTTTGTGTGAAGTTAAGTACAGATAATCCAAGATATATTCAACACACAGATAAAACAAAGGATAGCATGATCATGATAGGGCTTGCATGCATGTGCACATGGACACCCAAGCACACTAAACTCATAGGGTAGATACCTGCAGGCACTGGTGTCTGTTGGGATGTTGAAAAACTTTCTGGCTTTCAGTCACCACCTGCTCCTCTCTTATCAGCTACTTAGGGTATTTCTACTGAAACAACATGCAACTTATTCCACAAACATTCAAAATAGCCTATAAATCCATCAGTTATAAATCTATACAATTTTACCTCATAGTCATTTCCTCAGTTGCTGATTTTAGGTTATCTGAAGGCACGAGTTATTTCAGAAGAGATCTTAAGTACTGGCTATTTTTATAAAGGATTATGCATTGCATAACTACAAGAGTGTTCTTCTCTCCCCAGATCTTTATCCCAGCCCCTCTTCTTTCCAGGACTAAGGAAAGCAGACAAGAAAACAAAAGAAAGGTATTTCAAGAAAACTAAGTTATTTTTCTGTATTACTCTGGCTGCTGGAAAGTCCTTAGTTACTGAAAATCTAATCAGGACTAAATTGCTGGCACCTCTCAGCTGTAGTAGATATGCAACTTCACTGCAGAGCTACACATAGACAGATTCAGTGCAGGCTACAGAACTGGCTTTAACAAATTTTATGACCTCCTTCTTTCTCTCTGCATGTCTGTCTGTTTGGCTGGCTGCTGCTCTGATGTAAAGAAATCCATGTAGTTCTTGAAAACAGGCTTGCTGGTAAATGACAGCTGCTGAAATTTGCTGAACATTGCTGAGCGAGAGGCTGGGCACACAGCTGCCCATCTCGGCTTAAGTTCACACATTGGCTTGTATTTAGATACTTGTGATACAGATGAATGGACACAAGAAGAGGTCTTATACTTATCTCCTGGCTTTCTTCCCACTGTGCCAGCTTTCCAGCTTTCCATCCTTTAGCTTAGGAATATATGACTCCACTAAAATCTGTCTTACATTTGTGGGTGGTTCACAGACTTTATAGCCTGTACAGCTACCCAAGAATTTATCAGTATTCTCAACTATGCATCAAAGCTTTGTAAAACTGTACTTTGCTTTTGCCTGGCAAATTCACCACTCATATGTTCAGCTCATTTCTCATCAGTGTGCCCTAAACATTTCCCTCCCTTCTGAAAACCTGCATGCTACAGCTCTGACTGCAACACAGAGTACAGGCAGCTTGGTCAGTGCATCAGGAAACCTCAGACAGAAACCACAGCTAAGTCCTCATGATCCTGTCTGAAACAAAAGAAAACAGACCAAAAACCACAACCAAAACAACCATCAAAACCAATTTAACTCAACTTTGCATTAGACTCCAAAGCAGCTGTCCACAGTGACATGCCTTATAGCAGTAAGTAATTTAAAATAGCCACACAAAGAAACACAATGTAAATAACTTGCATCTAGCCTATATTTGTGCAGTAGGTCACTCAGGCTTTGAGAGAAGGACCAACTGAATAGGCAGAAAGGTCTCTATTACTTCAGTGGATCTGGCTTTCAGTTTACCATAATCCACACCAATAGATTTAAAACCCATAGCCACACCTTTGTTATCATCATCTCTCCCTGCAGATTAGCCTTCCTATTCCCTTTTCACTTGGCAGTGTGTTTGAGACACAGCAGTAGATACTGTTAAACAAAAGACCATCTTCAAGAAGTAACATGAGCCTCTGATATCCTAACATTGTTCTACAAACATCACTGATATTTTAAAAATAAAACCATAAAACAATAATTCTGTTGTATTTATCATGTTTCCCTGATGTCCTATTTTTGTATTGTTACAGAAGTATCATAAGAATTTTACCAAACAAGTTCCTTCACTGTCCCAGCTCCATCTACTTATTTTTCCTCATTCATTGCAAGCTCTTAAAGAGTCATTTGGGATTTTACTCATTGCTTTGGATAAGCAGTGAATTAATGTTTTTCTCTGTACACCTTTTAAAATTTATTCAACATCTTAATAATGGCGTATCCACACAAACAGCTGTCTCTCAGCTAATATTTGCATTGCTTCTTCAACATGAGTAATTTCTTCTTTGTTCTAAACTAATCAGCACATGCCAATTTTCCTGAATGGACAAATCAGTCAGAAACCTGACCACAGTATTTTTCAGCATAGCTAATACCTACTTAAGTCTTCTGCTTTGTCTCATCAGCTAATAGGAATTAATAGCAAATTAAAGCCTATGATAACAACTTTCATTTGAGAATTTGTAACCCTTCTGGAAAACATTAAATCTTAGCACATACCCAAGAAGTAAAACATTTTCACCCACACCTGACATGAAATATAAGTTGACCAACAGCAGTGCTATATAACAAAGCTGAACAAGACATTAAAAAAAGGCAAAATCAGCTTGAAATTGCAGGTACTAAAGATGGGTCATCATTAAGAAATTAGAATCTGAACAACATACATTAAATCAGACAGTCTTTAAAAAGTATCAGCATGATTTTAATGATAACCAGAACACAGGCTTCTTGTCTTCATGAAAGCACAATGTCCTCCCAGAAACATGACTGGAAACTACTTCCTGAGTGTCCTGGTTTCAGCTAGAGCAGAGCTAACTTCTCAGTAGCTGTTAGAGTGCTGTGTTTTGGATTCCAAATGACAATGGTATTGAGAACACACTGATGTTTTGGCTTTTCCTAAGTTGTGTTTATCCCAGTCAAGGACTTTTTTTCCTTGTCTCATGCTATTCTAGTGAGGAGGTTCACAAAACAAACTGGGAGGGAGCACAGCTGGGACAGGTGACCCAAACTGTTCAAAGGGATATTCCAAGAGATTACCATGGAACTTATGCCCATTATATAAACTGGGGGGATTTACCTAGTAGGAAAGCTGATCTGGGTTTGGGAAAGGGGATCTGGCATCAGTCAGCAAGAGGTGAGCAATTTTATTGTGCATCACCTGTGTTTCCCTTTATTATTATTATTATTATTAATCGTAGTAGTAGTAGTAGTAGTAGTAGTAGTAGTTTTACTATAATTATATTATCATCATCATCATTTACCCTTAGTACTGCATTTTAATTTATTTTCANTTAGTACTGCATTTTAATTTATTTTCAATTATTGAACTGTTCTTATCTCAATCTACAAGTTTAACTTTTATTCTCCTCCCTGTTCCATTGGGGTGGGTGGGGAGACAGGGGGTGTTGAGTGAGTAACTGCATGGTGCTTTATTTCCAGCTGGGCTTACACCAGACACTGGGCCATGGAGGCCAGTAGATACAACAATTGGTACATCTCATGCCAGTTGATTTAGATTTCTTAGCTAATTAATACCATTCCTGCTTCACAAGTCTTCTACCCCAGAAGGCAGAAGTAAAGCCTCTGATACTGTCTCTCACAGCATTCTCCTGGAAAAGCTGGAGGCCTATGTCTTGGACAGGTGCACTCAACACTGGGGTAAAAACTAGTTGGATGTCTGGGCCCAGAGAGTTGTGGTGANAATTTTATTGTGCATCACCTGTGTTTCCCTTTATTATTATTATTATTATTAATCGTAGTAGTAGTAGTAGTAGTAGTAGTAGTAGTTTTACTATAATTATATTATCATCATCATCATTTACCATTAGTACTGCATTTTAATTTATTTTCAATTATTGAACTGTTCTTATCTCAATCTACAAGTTTAACTTTTATTCTCCTCCCTGTTCCATTGGGGTGGGTGGGGAGACAGGGGGTGTTGAGTGAGTAACTGCATGGTGCTTTATTTCCAGCTGGGCTTACACCAGACACTGGGCCATGGAGGCCAGTAGATACAACAATTGGTACATCTCATGCCAGTTGATTTAGATTTCTTAGCTAATTAATACCATTCCTGCTTCACAAGTCTTCTACCCCAGAAGGCAGAAGTAAAGCCTCTGATACTGTCTCTCACAGCATTCTCCTGGAAAAGCTGGAGGCCTATGTCTTGGACAGGTGCACTCAACACTGGGGTAAAAACTAGTTGGATGTCTGGGCCCAGAGAGTTGTGGTGAATGGAGCCATATCCAGTTGCTGCCTGGTCACTACTGTGGTTACTGGGGCATATCCTGTTTAATACCTTTATTGATGATCTGGACAAGGAGATTGAGTGCCCCCTCAGTTTGCCGATGACATTAGGTGGGAGGGTTGATCTGCTGGAGGGCAGGAAGGCTCTGCACAGGGATCTGACAGGCTGAATTTATGGGCTGAGGCCAATTATAAGAGGTTCAGCACAGCCAAGTGATGGGTGTAACACTTGGGTCACTATAACGCCAGGCAGTGCTACAGGCTGGAGGAAGTGTGGCTGCAAAGCTGCCTGGCAGAAAAGCACCTGGGGGTGCTGGTCGACAGCAGCGGAACATGAACCAGTGTGTGCCCAGGCAGCCAAGCAGGCCAATGGCATCCTGGCCTGTATCAAAAATAGTGTGACTAGCAGGACCAGGGCAGTGATTGTCCCTCTCTACTGGGCTCTAGTGAGGCTGCATCTCCAGTCCTGTGTTCAGTTCTGGGTCCCTCACTTAAAGTAAGACATTGATGTGCTGGAGTGAGTCCAGAGAAGGGCAACAAAGCTGGTGAATGGTCTGGAGGGTAACTCCTGTAAGAACAGCTGAAGGAGCTGGGGTTGTTTAGCCTGGAGAAAAGGAGGCTCAGGGGTGGCCCTATTGCTCACTACAACTACCTGAAAGGAGGTAGTGGGAAGTGGGGCAGGGAGGTTCAGGTTGGACATCAGGAAGAATTTCTTCAAGGAAAGAGTTGTCAAGCATTAGAATGGTCTGCCCAGGGAGGTGGTGGAGTCATCGTCCCTAAAGGTGTTCGAGAAACAACTGTACTTGACACTTAGTGCCATGGTCTAGGCACCATGACAAGGTGATCAGTCAGAGGTTGGAGTTGATGATCTTGCAGGACTTTTCCAACCTAAACAATCCTATGATACTATTCATCAGGTGCAATTCTACACAAAACCATGAGGTTGTTACCCACATTCAAAATTTCTTCTCCCCATATTTCTATATAAACACACAAAGATCTTCAACTCATGAGTAACAGAGATTGTAAGAGACTCTGAAAATGTCTGCTTATGCCTTCAAAAAGAATTTAATTTTGTCCAAGATAAGATGCAGATCAGAATCATGTGTCACCTGATGCACATGCTTTTAAAGTACCTTAAAAGTACTTCCATAAAAGGAAACATAGTAAAGCTGTAAGCAGTGCTAAGTGGTAGACAGGGGAGAGATCAACAGCTTCGTATCTCCATCTTTGCTAATCCTGCAACACGGCAGAAGACAACAAAATTGAACAAAGGTAAATGGAAAAACAGAGGAAAGCAAAAGTGTTTTTTTTGGCTTGCAAGGCCTAATTAAAGGGAAAAATTTGACCCTGTGGAGACACAGAAAGCTTACAATTGGCAAGCTCAAAATTATTTCCCTGCTGCAATGAGTTGCAGTCATCAAGCCTTCCACTTATAACAGGGACACAAGCTTTTCCAACAGCTGTCTTTCTGTGTGGGTCCAGTGCACAGCAGGAAAGGACAGCTAGTGGAAACATTAGGGCAAGTCATGATATGGATAAGCAGTCCTGGAAAGAAAGTGGAACACAGAACACCAAACTCTGGTCTTCACCTCTTTATGCCTCATCAGGCAATACTGCAGACATAACAAATTTAACCTAGAGGATTTCATGCCCATGCACTGCAGGATTCTTACATAGCTTCCATGGTCTCAGGTGTTGGACCAGCTAGATACTGGATTCACCCTGGCAACATTCCTGTTCCTTTTTTTTTCTGAGTGAAAAGTGTATTTTTTAAAAAATTAGGATTATGCCAAGTATACATAGTGCTTTCACTAAATAACAGTCAAACATACACAAAAAATGGGTAGAACACAATGTTCTATTTTTTAATTCATTAGCAGGCCTCTAGTGCAGCCATTGAGATTTAAATCAATGTGTACAAAATTGGCAATAATGAATCAAACTGGAAAATGCAGGGGGAAAGGATAAAAAGAATGTATTTTGTAAAGCAACATCAAAGCAAAACTTTTTGTAACTTCTGAAACCTGCTGGAAAGCATGTTATGTAGTCCAAACTACCCCGGTAATTTATCTGGTGCCCACCCATAATCAGATTCATGCCCTATCACAGCAAGTAACTCGTAGAAGGGAGGAAGCAGGAGATGCTTCATTCCTTCATTCAACAGTTTATCACACTGAAGTACTCACCAGGTCTAAATTCTTCTTTCCTTCCCCCTTCAAAAACTAAAATATCTGCCCTTAGACCCACTGTGTAATGTCAGGAATTGCACTGTTTTTCTTTAATCTGACCAGATTCAGGAGAGAATGTAAAGGCCAAAGCAAGGATGATTATACCAGTGCAGTGTGCCGAACAATTGCTGATCTCTCCATAATTTAATAAACCACAGAAGGGAGCAATATGACATGCAGATATTACTATGGCTATTATGTGATCATAACAAGAGACATTTCAAACGCAAGTGGCTGGGAAATATCAGACTCTTATTGAACTCATTAACAAATAAATGGCTTGTGTAATGGTCTTCTTGGTGTTACTGAAATAAAATCACCCAAGTTACCATCTGTCATACTTTTTATTTCTTCATTTCAACTCTGTGTTGTGTTAGAAGTCTGCTAATTAAACCATTCTAAATCTACACTTAGAAGTTCATACAGGATCAGATGCTCAGTAAGGTTAAATTTGACCCAAGTATTTTCTTTGAAACAACACATACAAAGTAATTAGTGCAACAGGGAGAAGCCCAAAATTGGTGCAACTGACCTGCACAGTAAAGACTAGGCTGTGGCCAGTGATACTGAGGGAAGGATCAGCAGCACTACAATTAGTGCTATTAGGTAGAGTCTATGAGAGGGCAAGAAATTGACAACAATTTTACAGAACTTGCAAATGGTTGCATTAACCCTGGTTTTTGTTCTGTCCTACTCTGCTTTAAATCTGCAGAACTGCACATTTGGACTACCACATTAGGAAAAAGTTTGATGGATGAACACTTACAGAATTATTTTACTTAATAATTTAAAAGATGCCAGCTTTTTCTTATATCACCTCTTTCCTGTTTAAATCCATTACAGCTATGCCTACAGCAATGCATCATGTGTGAAGCTATCAGGAATTTAAGCATGGCTGCAGTGGTAAAAGAGGACTAAAGATGACATTGTCAGGACCTTCACAACTTCCACTTCAGATCGTTCCACTCTTCTGTGCACTGAACAGGACACCTGCCCCAGCCACTTTGCCTGTACAGTCACACAGCCTTTCCCTGCTTCAAGTGCCTGGTAGTCTGCCAGGGATACATTTGACATAAAGGCCCAGTTCTTTCATGCTCTTATATACTACCTGGATCCACCATAGGATGCAAAAGGGCACTGGCTGTAAATGCAGCAGCAATATGTGCAGAGTCACTGCTTGACACAGCACTCTGTGCTGATCATTCCAAGGCAGCACGGCCAGCACCTCCTTGGTGACAAGCACTGCATTCCAGAGAAGTGCAGCGCTGACCTCTGCTCACCTGCTGCCCCACATCCCGCATGCACCATGCAAGAGGCTCTTCTTCTCTCCTAGATAGGCACTCCTTGAAGATCTGTGTGAAATATGCAGGTGGATTTGGGCAGAACAAACACTGAGAAGTATTTTGGGAGCATTTGCTGCATAAAGTTTTTTCCAATCCATTCTGATTTTTGATCTCAAGACTAATTTTAGGTACTTGTGTTTGAAATTCCATTAAGAGGATCAAATAACCTGTCTTTCCTATGGATGGATCAGAAAATTATGAAGACTGCAAAATTAAATAACATTTAAATATGCAAACGGCTGTGTGCTGGAAAGCAGAGAAATTCCTCCTGGGGTGGAACAGTAAAAATGCACATACCTGCATGTTAAGAGTTATGGGCTGATGCTCAGGAAATCAGTGTTCACAAACAAAATTGTTTATACCTCCCCTGCTCAATTTGTGCTTGTTCAATAATAAATTATGAACACTTACCTCCCCAAAAGGGTGTAAATGTATGAATGAATGGTAATAGGAGTTTCAACCAAGCTGAAAATTGATAACAAGACAGAGAAAAAAAGCCACCAGGAGCATGGATCTGGATAATTTCTTACGTTAGCCACTGACACATCTGAAATCGGTCATAATGAAAATGCAAGTGATCCTACTTGCCACTTCTATTCTGTTTTGATAGAATTAAACATTTCCAGTAAAGTCAGTGGACATGATCCACACTTTTACTAAATTAGAACTGTAAAAGCAAATATTACTGGACTGCACACAGAAGAGACCTTCATTACAAATAAGTTTTCTTAGTATTTGAAGAAAATGTCAACCAATTTAAAATGAGAGTAGGGGAACTAAAAGAAAGAAAAAAGGTTATTATTTATAACACAGTGACTATAGTTATGCTGCATTTGGAGGACCAATTACATCCTGGTTACGCTTTCCAACTCCACTAATTCATATAAATGAAGTGCTTGCTACACGACAGGGTAATTGCAGTGTAAATACAATAGACTTTATATAACTGGATACTGAAAAAGAGCCTGTGTTACTGAGGTGGCAATAAGAATTAATTTGTACGTGTCATTAACCTTCAAATTCTTTGAATCACTGATAATTAAGACATAGAAAAGCATAACCAAAAATGTAATTACACTGAACTAAGAGCTCAACTGTGCAAGTATTAAGAGGCTGCTCATGGGAGTAAGTATGCTTGAACATGAACTGAGTATGACCAAATCAGGCTGTAAAACACTATTGTGGGTTTATAATGAAACAACATGGAAGTTGAAAAAAAATAATTAATGACATTTTTTCAGATGTAAGAAACATGCTGAGGGTTGTTCTGATATCAAAAATCATTCTATTATATTATGTAGCTAGTGGGGTCAAATTCTGCCAGGAAACCCCCCCTTCCC
Organism: Notiomystis cincta; assembly: GCA_013398075.1. Classification (NCBI taxonomy): domain Eukaryota; kingdom Metazoa; phylum Chordata; class Aves; order Passeriformes; family Notiomystidae; genus Notiomystis; species Notiomystis cincta. Next base: position 35,687 of record VZRX01011051.1, read on the forward strand.
TCTGTATGCATTTTAGCTGTAGCCACTGAAACGGCTGGTGTATCCATTCTCTGGAACACTTCGAAGCAAGTATATAATGAGTTCAGATAGGACTTTGTAACATGAAAGTGCTAGTGTTCCCTTCTAAGAGGTACTACTAAACTTCTCTGATCAGCTTCTGTGAGCTATGACACTTTCCTAACTCTAGACACCATAATGTTCTTTTGCACACAATGACAAAATTGCTCCTTGAATGCCTATGGAAAACCAAGGACATACAGAACTGTCTGTTCAAATGCTAAAGCAACTCCCCAGTCAGTGTAATGATTTCTTTGAATTCGAAGACTCATACCTTCATGTTACACCACTTCATGATGTTAGCCTGCATCAGTGGCAATATATGAGCACATATGCAGGCAGGATGTGGACAGCACTGCTGCTATGGTGAAAGAAATCCTGCATCAGGGAGAATCCAAAATGGGCAGGTGCTTCCAACAGATGAGAAATGAACACAGGTCACTTTCCTTCCACAGTTTATGGATCAGCTACTTTTTTCAGAATTAATAATCTGAAATGATTAATCAAAGAATCCAAACTCTTTCAGGAATTATTTATTAGCATATATATTTTCTGCTAGATGCCCTTTTACATTGGAAAGGGACCATATGCTGGCAGAAAGAACTTCGTATTTGACTGCTTCCTTCCAGCTGAGTGAGTATTTCCAGTCATTTCCCCTGCTCATTTTGGCTTGATTTTTTTTTTTAATTCCTGAATTACTTAATCCCCTTTGCAGATAAGAGGGGGAGACACATATTTGGTACTAAAAATGCTGCTCCTTTCCTTGTTTTGGAAGGCAGCTGCAGATGGGGGAGCTCTGGCTAATTCTTAGCTCAAGATAAGGAAAGGGGAATCTCTTCCTCACTTTTGACAAATACTCAGTCACTTAAACATACCCATAGTTTCCAGAGAAATGCTGCTTTCCTCCCTGGAAATGCTGAGCCTTTCAAGGTACACCGCCTACACTTGTTAAAGATGTACCTGGCTTGCATTCTTTGTTGTGAAAAATTGCAGCCTGATGTTGTGTTTTCCATAAACTTTTTTTTTAAACTCAATTGCTGAACAGTACAGAAACCACTAGAAGTTTCTGCTCCCTCTTTATTTGCTGTTTGTTGAAGTACAATTATACCTCCATTCTCCAAACCAGACTGTTACATTTGTTCCGTAGCAATGTCCTAGAAAAATGGACAGTTTTAAAACTCACTTATCACAGAATCAGACATGAAGTGAAAAAGACACAGGTAAGATTTTTAAATCTAGTATTCCAATAGAATGAGAAATACAGCTGCTTGTATGTGCACACACTCATAAAATCCCATTTTGCAGCACATGCATGGAAATGAAGCAGAATCCTTCATTATCAAAAACTCCTCAGCAGCCCACGCTCTGACGTGACAGCATGTAATGCAAATATTTACAGCAGGAAGTCCTCAGGAATGATCAGTCACCACCAAATGGCAGCAGCTTATCAAGCAGTAATTCCTGCTCTGGGAAACCCAGCTGAGGGAGCAGTTCCACACAACACAGAGAAGGTGTCTTTCAATAATCAGCTCCAGTCACACAGCTTTTCCCACAATGCTAAGTGTATCTGATGAGTCCCACCATGATCGGTGAGAAAGAAACAGTGGCATGAAAGCTCCGGAGGTTCAAGCAGCTGAGGTTCTTTGCATCTAATACACAGCGAGTGAATGCTCCCAATTTAGTGAAGACATTTGTCCCGAGGCTAAAGCATTGATTCTCCACTTACTGCCTTTTAATTGTGATGTATCCAATTTATCTTTTTAGGCTACAAACTCTTAGGGAAAAAGGTTCTTCTTTCCTCTGCATGCTGTTCTCATGCCAGCTTTATTTTACTGCAAGAAAACCTTGTTCAGGTTAAATCATTTTTATATTAACAAGATAACACTTCCCTATAGCTAGAATTAATTGCTGTAACCTGTATTTCTTCCTATAACAATGTCTGATGTAAAGTTGAATCAGTGATGACAATATTATGAATAAATGAAGAGCAACAAATACAGCAATATTCCAGATGTTGTGAAAATATTCTTTTCTACTGAGAAAACTGTTTGTTCATCCATACTATGGTAATGTTTATGCTTTAGAAGTATAAATCCCTGTGCACAAGCAACACTGCTTTCCACTAGTCCAGAAAAAAGGAGCCAGCTAGGATATTCTTTTGCTTTTTTTCCAGAATTGCAGGTTATCTTTTTTACTGTCATTATCTCCAGGCCTATATGCTGCCCCAAATTCACATTTAAGCTCCTGCCATGTATAAATTGGCCAAAGTGCACAGCCCTTCATTCCCAGATATTCAAGCTTGATGATTCACAGCAATAAAATGTGACAGGACTTTTCACCAACAAAGGAACTGCAGGGCATCCTAATCAGCAGGCAAGGCAGCTCTAATAACTAGGTTACAGTATAAGGAGAAAAACTCTAATGGAGCAGAACATTCATAAGACAAGAAATGCGAGATGCTACTCAGCCTAAAGCACCACTGGTTCTATAGAAAGACATTCAACCTACATAGCAGTTTTTTTCCCCTTTGGAAGCGGGATTCCTTTCAACTGCCAGTTAAAGACGGTCTCAGCAGCGCGTGAATAAGAATGGCAACCGCTTACAGCCCCCAGCATGATTACCTCTAGCTTCTTTTCCCTTTTCAATTGCAGCAAACTGCAGTCAGACAGACAATTGTTGTTTTAAAATGTTAGGATACTGCTTGTTACCAGTGTTTTCAGACTTGTTGACAGGACACACACCAAGCAGCCAATGTGCCAGCTGCTTCCACTGATGCAGAAGCTGCCACTGGCTTGGAAGCTTGGACGGAACTCACTTGGGTGGCTCTGGTATCAGCTGCAGATGCGTTAGTTCTAGCAGCAAAAACACTGTCCCTAGAAAGTCACCTCTCCCCAAATGCTGCTTCTCAAAGGACACCTGCTCTGATTCTTTTTTCCTAAACTGCGCCAAACAAAAAGGTTTGCTTGTGTCAAAACCACAAAGCCTCCTTCCCTCTGTCCCCCTACTGACAGCCCAAGAGTAAGTGAATTTGTGACACTGTCACTACAATGGCAAAACTCTCTTTGGTTTCCAAAAATTTCAGCCTCGACACACACAATAGGATCCTTAATGAGATTATCTTCCTGTAAAGCTATTTTTCTAACACACGTAGGTCTGTCAGCTGCTGCTGAAACTCGTACTGGCTGCAGTAGAGGGTAAATTTCTAAGCAGAGACCACAGGGTCGCCTCTTTCAGCAGAAAGGATGTGCAGGAAACTAGGATCTGAAGAAAGCTTCCTCTGAGCAGCAGAGCCCCTCTCTGCACCCAGGCCAGCAGTCTGGAGACCACAGCTTTTGCTGGTAGTGTAAGAAATGCTACACCTGGCACCCTGGGGCAGTGCTCTGAACCAGTGGAGCAATGAAAACAACTGAGGAATTCTTCCACCAAGAAGGGCCCCGTGTGTCAAGTCTCACTAGGGTAAGAAATGTCAGGGACCTTAGATGAGCTACAGGCATGGTGCTAGACTGTCACGGCCCTTAACCAATTACAAAAATAGTGAAATCACAGTCAAAAGGTGAGTGTTTGCAGTTTTAAAGATAATGTCTGCACTTTGCATGGTAATAGCCAAACCCTAGCAGCAGCTAGTGCAGAAGCCCACAAGAATAAAGAAGAGAGTAGGGCCGAGCAGATCCCTCATTATCCACTTCCCCACCTGTGCGGTGAGATTAACACCCCTTGCCAACGGTATAGGATGCTATGAAAGATTCAAAAACTTCAGTAATAAAGGTTGGACATGTACTGCAGAGAGCTAGATGGAGAAAGCCATCTGATGGTGTCAGCTGGGACTGGAATTTGGAGGATTGTACTTGGCTGAAAGCCTTCAAACAGGCAAGAGTTGGCCCAATATTTTTCTGCAAACTCTGAAGGAGTTTTCAAATCTACAGCACTTTTCCCCCTTCTCTGCAGTCATACAGAAGGGTCCATCCAAGTTCATGTTGCATAACCTTTGCTGCCATTCCATTGCTTTTGTTGTTTTCACTTAGTATTTGCCATACAATGCACCAAATAAATCGTGCAGCAAAACAAGGAAGAAGAAAACAACAGACAAAAGACACTGCACCTACAACACTGCTGGCCTCTCTGATCTGCAAAAAAGGCTGCATACAGGCTATTTTGAAACCCATCAAGCCAGGAAAAATTAGAAGATTACAGAAAAAGAATGTTATTTCCAAAGGCTGGTTCAGCCCTCAAACAGAAAACCATTATCTGATACTACTTTTAATCATATTTTGGTTTATAGTTGTGTACAGTGAACTCAACTAAAGGTCATAATAGGGAGTTCTCCTCTGATTTCTATGAAGACCATGAAGAAGACTTTCTTTTAAATGCAAATCCTGCTTTAGCTGAAAGTGAATGGCCGTTTTATTTCCCCATAAATACGTATGTAAAGGTCTCAGCTAAAGAACCTGGAGAGATTATCTATTTGCATATTACAAAAGCACAGGTCCTCAGACATTCTACTAATTTCATACATACTGCTGATACTTAATAATGAAAGAGTAACTCTTCCATACTAGACCTGAAAAATTTGTGCAACTGGTTCCAATTCAGGTCTAAGACATGGATGGGAATAATGCAAAACCAAATTCTAATCTCTCATCCTACTGGTATTTATTGCCTTGGTTGGCTGGCTTACCTTTCAGAGAAGACAGGTACTAAATCAACGACAGACATTATCCCACCAAATTACAACAACTGGGAAATCAGCAACAAGTCCTGGGGCAAAAAGACATGACTCACTGCAGGCTAAAAAGAACTTTTCAGCACCCCTCACAATGAAGATGTCCAAGGCCACATCCTAATGTTCTTCTGAAGACAGCTGAAGGAAACTCTGCAGGCTCTAAAACTGATGAATGGCTTCACCATTAGCAGATCAGAAAGGTGCATCGAGACATGAATGCCCTTTATTCGTAAAAGATGTGCCAGCAGCCCCAACCCAGCATCAAGTTTGTAGCTATATTGTGCATCAAAAGAAGGCAAAGGGAAACCACCAAAAGTCTTTTCATAGCTCAAGGGTGAAAAAATTAATTCTTCCTGGCTCTGGTGTAATCAGATACAGTCAACACACAGCATGGGAGACTTTTCAGCCTTTCTAGAAATATTAACTTGGGACTGGGAAAAAAAAAAATCCACACCAAAAAAAGCAACAAGAACAAAAGCAACAAACAACCAAACAACACCAAAAAAAAAAAGCTAAAAATTTAAGCTTCAGTGATGTCCACTGAAACCTACATACACCCAGAGGTAAGATACTTCCCTCCTATTCTTTTCTGAACCCTATCTTCCAGACGAAACAATATCTGAACGAGTCCTTTTCTTATGCTGGTTCAAATACAACTTCTTGCTCCTGTAGGTCTCTGCCAAGCCTGGCAGGCAGCGAAACACTGTCAGCAAGGCTAGACAAGGTTTGGAGGTCATCAAGTCTCTTCATGGGCTTCTAAAAGATGTTTCACTTTCAGGGTGATAAAATTTCCCAATAACAGACAAGATGTATAGCTTTCTAGAGCTATTGAAGCCACATAGCTTTGCTAGGCTCTAACAAATCAAAATTGCTCTCAGTGAAGCCTCAGTTTGTCAAAAATTATGTTTGGTCCTTTGATAGATCAGGTCCTGAGTGCCCACTTCTTACCACTGGGAGCATGTCACAGTGTGCTTGTTCCTGGAAATCAGAGGCACTCCTGTGAAAATGCTTGTTTTGAAAAAAAGCACCTTAAAAGAGGGAAATCTTTTCCCTTTCTGGACACTTACTGTATTTACTGTCTAAAGACACCAGATCCTCTAGGGATACCACCCAAATCTCACAGGACTCAGCAGATAACTTCACAGAACAGGATACAGCTAGGATGTGAGACTTGCCCCAGACCAGAGAGGTTATCTGCGACAGATTCAGAGCTGAATCTCTATTCTCTTGGCATACAAACCCACATCTTCATGGAAAGACTATCCCTTTCTCTGTACCACAATATGAAAGCAAATCTTATGTTCAGTTTTGATATAAAGTAGGCATGGAAAGCAAGGCATAGCATAGTGACAATGGAACATACATGGAAAAAATAAAATGTCAGCATAACTTACAGGAGCTGCATTGTTTTTCACTGTGACACTCGGAGTCGTAGCTCGTAGCGCCCCACTCACACCATGGTAGTACTTGAAGCAGATCTTTGTTTCAGCTAAAAAAAACCCCAGAGGGATATTTAAGATTAGAAAAACTGCCAGGGATGAGTTGCATGATCAGCAGCAGCTCACAGGCACAAGGCTGGCAAGGAGTTAAACTGCAAATGGTTCATTCTGGCTGGATGACACAACAGGATACCTCCTGCCTCTAATCTTCCCCTTTACCAGAGTGAAATTTAGAGTTGGTTTCATGGTTTCATGGTTTCATGGTTTTTCTGAGCAGAAGTTACCACAGACAGACCTTAGAGCACCTGTTTAGTACCCTTTAGGAAGGAAAAAAACAAGGGACATATAAATCTTTCCTGTTCAGACATACCAAGCACTAATGTGCAGAGAAATAGAGGAACTTCCTTAGGACAAGATTGCATAGCTGCTCATTGGCAGGTTTCACTCTGCCAATTTGTTTTGGTCACGGTCAGGGCAAGGACGTAGATCTACACAGATTAACTGCTCTGCCAGTTACTACATTAAAGAATTTTTCAGGAATAGCAGAGTACCATCAGACCCTACCTTAGTGTATTTCCACTGACTTCTAAATATTTAAATTGGGTGAGAAACACAGGAAAGATCATGATTTTTTGACACTCATAGCACTGCTTTTTGCCACATGCATTGACATACAAATAAATAATATTGAGGGAAACTCATCTCAACAACTGTATCAAGGCACAGAAGTGAAAACAGCTTCTCATTAATCAGCCCCTCACAATTGTTTGCTACAAGAAGGAAAGCCCGTTCCAGCCAGCTTCTGTGTTGATCTGTGACTACAAACAGAAGGCAAAGTGCTGCTATTTGCCTATTTGCCTGGAACTGGTGACCTGCTGTAGCTCATCCTAGCCTGCCTGCTGGCATGCAAGAATTTTCTTCCCTAGTAAACTAGACATGAACTGGCCTGGTATGTGCCTATGTACAGCCGTGACCCAGCAATTATACAGTGTTACAACACCAAATATGGAGTCTTACATTACATAACAGGTATGTTTGCAGGGTCTGAGAAATGCCTGTTTAAATAAAAACAGTTTTCACATCTTCTAGTTTTAACTGGATAATGACATGGAAATGTTCATCTGCTCCCTAACATACTTGAAGGTGCTTTTCATAACCAAGATTTTCCTTAACACCTCACATTGCAACTGCTGCTGTAACTCAGGAAAAATACCAGCCTTTGCCAGCAGAGCCACAGCAACGTTCACTGTAACTACCGAGCCTATGTATGAAAACAGTAAAGAAATGACACTTACGTGTTTCAACATACAAATCGCATTGCAGTTTTAATACCAGTAACAAAATTAGCTGTGACAAAAGATTACGCAATCATAAGAGCTCAGGCTTCGACCACAGGTCATGGCACTGTGATCCACTGTTTGTAGATCCAAGAAACAATCGTGTAGCACTCCAGGTGGAAGCAAAACTTGGGACATGAAAAGTGCTGGAGACCCTCAAAACCACAGGCCTGAATTGCTTACCCTGATATCTACACAGGAACACAGGTGGAAGAAGAAATCCTGATATTTTTTGAAAGACAAAATAATTTCCTAAGTGTAAAGCCTTCCCAACTTTCACATGTCACTTGGGAAATGAAAAGCAAAGAGGTGATGTTCCCAAGTAGCTCAAGCATCACTCGCTTTCAGGTGGCTTCCCGGTCCTCTGATCTGAGGGGTGCTGCAGGAATGCACAGTTCATCAATGAAGCACAGTGCCAGCGCACTTAATCTGTCACCATATTTTCCATCCCCACAGCCTGCTCTTCATCAGATGATCAGGTGCACATTTCTGCTCATACAGTGAACATACAGCCTCTCCTATTATATCCACAATGTGTACGTGTCCCATTTACTTCACAGCACTCCACAAGAATTGGAACAGACTAGAGTCCTTCAGCACCTCCATGAGGGGCTGTGGGGCCCATTCTGGGGTGGAATTCATAACTACACTCCCAAATGAAATTCTGCAACTTCAAGAGATTTACTTGAGGTGTCAGTACAGCTGAGAAAGTGACCCTGTTATTGCACCTGGGAGCAGCAATTGTTTCATGTTGGCAGCCAAAAAAGCTGGATGAGCCTGTGGGACAGAAAAACTGCAACTCCAGATTGTATTTTCATGTTGTAATTTTCTCTACAGGACTTTTAGCAGCTCAGCAGCTAACTCATTTATTCAGAGAGGACAGCAAAAGCTGAGGATATCACAATAGCTAAAACATGCAGTTCTCACCAATTATTCAAGTCTTAATTTTCTTCTCTCCTGGAGATCCAGTTTGCATGGAACATTGAGAGCTAGAATAAAGATAACCTTTTTTTTTTTAATTATTAACTTGTGTAGTTACTAAAATATAACTTCAGATATTAGCTTGTCTGACAATGTTCAGACCTCACAGTGGGAAATCTTGTCATAGGTTGACAAGTAGGAAATCGGTTACCATGTGCATAGGGAAAATTTTAGAAGAATCAATGTAATTAAACTTAAAAGTATTAGAGAGAACAGGACAGAAGAATATATGTAGTTAATCTGGATATTAGTACCACTTTCAAGGACAAAGGACTACTAAGATGACTGAATATGTATTTGGAAAGAACTATGTGGTTATTACAGGTTCCTCTCAGTGTCATATTACTATTTCTAATATAATTTGCAACCAAACTGCCCACATTTAAGTGCAAGCTGGCAAGAAAGCAACTCAAGAGAGATGCAAGTGTCACACCCAGTCCAAAACAGTGGCACAGTTGGAGGCATTCTTCAAGCAGTTGTAGAGGTGGTGATTAATGAACATCAAAGGTTTCATTCAGAGAACAGATCTGAGAGAAAATGTCTTATGGAGGCCTTCATAGGTTGAGAGATTGCTGTAGAAGGGAACAACATTTTCTTTTTTCTAGATTCCTCCCTCTCCCTTTTGCTCATATTGTTTTCAGATTGAAAAAAAATTATGCAAACGTCTATTTTCAATGGAGAGATGAAACTTTAGCAAGTATAAAGTTTGCAAAATGATATTTTTTTTATGGGTAAAAATGCCATTAGGACCCTAGTTGGCCATTTTTTGGCCGCCATGAGCCATTCTTTCCAAATAATATTGTTGGTGCCATGTTTTTTACTGGAACAGACATTTCAATTCATCTGATGATTGCTCTTGCATTTCTGAACCACCTCTGAGACATTTCCAAAATATATGCAGGAACCTGTGGGCTTCGTACCACTGCCTCTCTAGATGAATAGAAAGCACTGGAAGGCAGTGATATAAATTAACCTCAAGATTATCCCGCTGACATTTGTAAATAATATGTACTTACAAAGACTGTTTGGATTGTAGTCTTGTGGATTAGCTTGTTCTGAAATAAAGGAGACCATTTAACTCTGTCCTGCTGCCCTAGCTACATGGCAGAGTGCAGGGTTCAGGAGCAGGTGTTGTCCAGTTAATCCCCAGTTATAAATAAATGTGCGCCATTGTTATTTTCAGCTCTAATTATTTAGAGATCATTGGATCTAGTAATGAAGTTATGATGTTAAAGTCAGGAAGTAATGAGGTTAAATTCTTCTTTCAATTAGCAAAAATATTAGTGAAACTGGTATATCTTCCTAGAGATGAGATGCCTAAAGATGCTCAGAAATAGTCATGCCTGTGGCAACTACCAAACTACTCAGTAATTCACATGGGTAAAGAACAAAACAGCATTGTACTCCCTTTACACCAGGCTTGGTATCTCCATTTGTGCCACTTTTGGCTGGAGTAGAGTTAATTGCTTCACAGTGGCTGGTACGGTTTGGATTTGTGCTGAACACAGGGTTGATAAAACAGAGATATTTTTGTTGTTGCTGAGCTGGGCTCACACAGAGCCAAGGCCTTTGCTGTTTTTTGTACTGCCATGCTGAGGATTAGACTGAGTGTGCATAGAAAACTGGGAAGAGACACATCTGGGACAGGTGACCCAAACTGACCAAAGGGATATTCCAGACCACATGACATCACACTCAATATAGAAAGTGGGGGGAAGGAAGACGAAAGGGTGGATGTTTAGAATGATGGCATTTGTCTTCCCAAGCAGCCACTGCACGTAATGAGGCCCTGCTGCCCTGGAAATGGCTGAACACCTGCCCGTCCATGGGAAGTGGTGATAGAATTCCTTATTTTGCTTTGTTTGTGTGTACAGCTTTTGCTTTCCCTACCAAACTATCTTTATCTCAGCCCATGAATTTTACGGCTTTTACCCTTTGGATTCTCTTCCCGATTCCACTTTTGGGGGAGTGAGCAAGTGGCTGCATGGGACTTGGCTCATATGGAGGAGGAAAAAGAAAAATAAAACAGGAAAACACCTAAGAAAATTTTAGAGGAATAATCAGGTTTGTGTTTTGGTTTCTTTTCTTTAATTATTGCTATTTTAAATGACTGACAGGCTTGGCTCAGGGCTTGGCTACTGGCTGAGGTAGAACCATGACACCATTATACACTGCCTGTGTTACAGCTTTCTGCTGCATTGGTCTAAATAAGAAAATCCTCAGTTGTATGCTCAGATTCACCAGTGTAACTATTACAGATACAGAAAAAATACAGCTACCCCAAAGGAAGGCCCTCAAGGCACAGCAAGGCAAGATAATCCAGAACCACGCAACTGGAGGGGAGATTCTGTTTTTTCCCTTGCACCAAGCACCTGTGTGGGCCAGAAAGGTTACAAGGAAGGGAGAGGAACTGGGAAGTACTTCATCCCAGGGCACCACAGAGACCACTCCTTACTCAGAGGAAAGCATTGAGAATTTTGACTTTTGTCAGAGAAACTCTGCCATGTGGCTTCATCCCTCTCACAACAAAAAAAAGTTAATTTCACAGAAATTATTTCACTATCAAAGCCCCGAGTTTCATGGTTTGAGAGACAGGTGTCTGCCAAGAAAGGCAGGAGCCTCCCTTGGGATAGAAAATGTAAACTCCTTCACTCTGGATTATTATTATTTTGAAATTAAGGGGCTCTCAGGCAAAGATAGGAGGACAGGAATAACAGTTTTTTACTAGTGTGTATATAAAGGAAACAAATAATAACTATGACAGTAACAACTAACAGAACCACAATCCCACTAACAGCGATCTCTCTGCTGCAGGCAATTTCCCCCCTTGGTGCAGAGATGGTCACAGCTGGCAGGGGCGCTGGTGGCTCCCAGTGGGGCAGGGGTAGGTGTGATGATTTCTCTGTGGCTGCAGGGGGCGCTCTGGTGCGAGCTCGGGGAATGCACACTAATGGCCGCTCCACCGAGAAGGGAAGGAATAAAGAAAAGCTTGCTTCACAAAGCCCAGGGGCAGCTGATACCAGTACCCCAGCAGGACTCTCGGGAGCAGCAAGCTGGGATGGCAGGAAAACAGCAAAAAATCTTGGGGTGGTGGATGAGATGTGTTGGAAGTGCTGCGGCTGTAGCTGGAACACTAGGATGTCCTGGCAGGCCAGGGGTGCAGGGCTGGTGCAGTGGNGGGGAATGCACACTAATGGCCGCTCCACCGAGAAGGGAAGGAATAAAGAAAAGCTTGCTTCACAAAGCCCAGGGGCAGCTGATACCAGTACCCCAGCAGGACTCTCGGGAGCAGCAAGCTGGGATGGCAGGAAAACAGCAAAAAATCTTGGGGTGGTGGATGAGATGTGTTGGAAGTGCTGCGGCTGTAGCTGGAACACTAGGATGTCCTGGCAGGCCAGGGGTGCAGGGCTGGTGCAGTGGAAACTCAGAGCAGTGCCGAAGAAATGGCGGGGCTGCAGCCAGGGCAGCCCGGCTCTGATCAGGATAGGGAGAAGCAGGTTCAGGATCTCAGGGCCCTGAGCAGATGGTGAAAAGTCCCTCTCTTAGCGAGGTATTAATAGGGCACCAATTCAGTGGCTGCTCTCACAGGCAGAGGCTCACGGCAGGAGAAGCAGACTGGGCTGGACTGTGCTGGTAGCAGCGAGTTCCCTTTCCCAGGCAGCAGCTCCAACCGTCCTCCTCTGAAACCGAGAGAAAGAGAGAGCGCAGCTGCGCCGTCTTTTACCAGCCCAATTCTCTCGGTATCTCGGCCCCTTTCTGAGAAACCCTCAGAGAAGTGCAGCTAGACGCTGTCTACCCTAGGCATGACCACTTCTTTTGTTCTCCTTAAGTATCATCATTACCATTTCTTAGGAGCTTATGGGACAAAATTCCTTAACGAAAGGAAACAACCCTCAACACTGAGTTATCTCAGTTACCAAATCAGTTTTGCAAATTAACAGGAACATTAATTAACCAGGTGAACATTACTCAGGCAATAGTTTACACTGCCTCTGCAACCACCCAGCTCCTGAAAACACTCGATTCCTTATGAAACTGAAGTGAGGGGAGACAAAGTCTAGTAGGGTCTCCTGATTAATTGCAACTGGTGATATTGAATGTTGAAAGTCTCCAAGAGGTCTCCCTAGTTCCCATCATCCAGTCACTTTTCTGTCAATGTTATTTGTCCTGTTGGTTTATTTGATATCCTTTCCCTTTAAAATACTTTCATTCCTACTCATCTTCCTCATTCCTTCAGAGTTGTCAAAACTGCCCTAAATGTCTTCTCAAAAGTTCACTTGCTCTTACAATTAATTCTCTGTTCATTTCTTACTAAGGTCAATCTGATCTCAGAGGCTTAGTTTTCACTTAAAGGTGGATTTATTCTTTCAAATAATAATAAAAAAAAAAGTTCTGCCAAGATTACACAATTTCCCTTGTTGGGCTAAAAAAACCCCAGAACACCCTAATGAGTATTTCAAGGAAGACTACATTCTTTGTGGGAGGCAGGAAGCATCAGCTGGTGTTTGATCCAAGTGTGAGATGCATCTGGGGCACTTCAACAAGTTTGTTATGATTTATTCCCATGACACTTTTTGTTTCAGTTAAATAGCTGAGGTGACCAGGCATTAGCTAGGCATTTCTCACTGCTGTAAAAACCTCTCAGGGAAGTAATGCCAGTCTTAAAAACTGAGTCATTTTTGATCAATTCAATCTATTATTAAAAGAGCTGTTGTTGCTCTTTTGGGCAAACATTGTGCATAAAAAATGAAAGGTGTCAAAACCACTAATGAAAAGGTAGCTGTCTCTAGTAAGTGGTTGGGAACCAAGTGAACCAAATCACACAGCAATGCAATTAAGTTATGAGTCATAGTTTTCCTTAGAGAGGAGCCAGAAGTGGAATAAACAAATATATGATGCTGTGCTGCAATCAAATCGCTGTGGGACCATCCTGAATTAAAGTAGCCATGATGATCTCCACAAGTGGAGACAGTTTGTATCAAAATGAAGACTATGAGTCAATGGAGGGGGAGAACCATTTGAATACAATGGGGAAACTGGGAGAGGCATATGAAAAAAACAGGACAACGAATTACAATGGGAAGCCAAAACAGAGAGAGATTAAAAGCCATTTATATGCAGAATTGACTGAGTAAACAATATCCTTGAGAGGAGGAGAGGACTGAGATCATAAGAGAATCACTGCACAGAATGGGACAGGGGACAAAGCAGAGAGATTATGACTGTGTAAACAAGACTAAAAGAGACTAGAAGAGAAGAAAGCAGGGGAAAGGCAACGAAGCAAGAAAAGACAGGCAGGGAAAGAGTAAAAAAGTCACACTTGAAGAAAGAAAGTCACTGAGACCTTCGGGCATTATAAAGCAGCACAATGTATAAAGTGAATCAGCAGATACCTGTGAAATCTGGTGTACACATCATGTCCATCTCTCATGACTGACCTCCCTTCTCTATCTGCTACTGCCTCCAGTGCTCATCTCCTCTTTATGAATAGCACTGGAAATGTAGAGATGTGCCGGTTTGGACACAAATCCAGAAGGAAACAACCCAAAAAGGGCGTCTCTCTGTCTCTGTCTCTGTCTCTGTCTCTGTCTCTGCCTCTGTCTCTGTCTCTGTCTCTGTCTCTGTCTCTGTCTCTCCTGTCTGCCAGGCAAGCAGGTCCCAGCAGCCCCTCCCCCACAGGTTTGGGAAAAGAATTTCTCAAAGGAAAGTGAAAAAAACTATTTTACAAAGAGAGTTCCCCTTCCCCCAGGCACAGGGCAGAAAAGGACACTGAACCCCCCTCCCGTCCCAGAGATGGAGGCTGGTGGGTTTCCCACAGTTTTCTCACTTATCTTCTAGGCCCAAGGCCTACGCAGAATCGGACCCCACTGGGTTGAGGGGGTGCAAAGTCCCAACCAAGCATCCCGGAGATGGTGAGCTGGTCTCGGATGAAGAAATCAGCCAAAAAACAGTCCACAAAGGAATAGAAGCCGCTGAGGCAGATCTCAGTCCCTCTCCAGCCAAAAGCCGAAAGGTTGAAAGCAACATCCCCCTCCTCCGCTACTAGCAGAGGGAAAAAAAAGTCTCCAGCCGGGTAAAAATATGTAAACATTCTGGCTGCAAGGTCAAGTGAGCCGCCTTGAAGAGTCCTCCGGGCTGCAGTTCAAAGGTACAAAAAAACTTCAAGCAGGCGATGGGGAATACAGGATTGTCACAGAAGTACCCCAAGACAAGAGAGCAGGCGAATTGTGCAACACAGAGGTGAAACCCAGTGTTCCTGCATCATTATGAGACTTTCCCTAAGTATCACTAGTTATTAGATAAATTTAGGTAGTTTCTCACAATACTGTACCTGCCCTGTCAGCAAAGAATTAATATTCATAAATGAAGGTAAAAGGCAAGGTTATTACTGGCAGATCTAACTTGTACTTACAGTGTTACTGTACTTACATGGTACTGTTTCACCATGTAGGCCTGCTGCTGCTCCAAGCAAACAATGGTTCTTATTTCTCTATTGCTCTATCAGAAAAACTTCCTGTTCCAGGCATTGGCCGTCTCCAACATGCAGTGGTGACACTACAGCCATCAAACTGGTTTGCTACTCAGCTGCCTATGGACCATGTATTTCCTTCAAGCTGCATCTGCTCACAGTATTTGCTTAGTATCACAACTGCCTACTGCTCTCCATAAGCGCCTCAGTTTTTAGACAACAGTTTAGTAATCAAATAAGATCTAAACAGATGTGTTTCTTTAATCCCTGTTGCAGAATTTCTTCCAATTTTCTAATGACTTTTTCCTTGCTCTGTTCTAAAACGTGCATAAACACATAGCAGGCTTCTTTGGAGAAACTGCAAGACTTGAGATTTTGAAGTCTCACCTTTCAGGTAATGATAGGGAAGAAAGAAGTATCTGGAGACAGAATTAAGGCTGATCAGTACATACCAGAAATTTGAGGCACAAATATTTGCAAGGAAACTCTAATAGCTCAATAACAAGCAGTAGAACTCTCAGAAAATTTCTAATCAAGTTTTACCTAAAGCCAAAAATCCACACTTGTCAAAATACAGAAATGCACAGTTAGAACAAATAACCTTAATTCTGCATCAATAATATATTTCAGTATTTATAGTTGTGACTGATATTTGAAGAACAGATCAGATGTTCTTAGTATATTTTTTTAATCATTCGAAGTTGTTGAGCAGACTGTTCTTTCCTAAGGGTTGCATCCTGAGGGCTGGAGTTATCTCCTTTATAATGGGAGAGCTGATTATTACAGTTTATTATATAATTGATTCTTTGTTCCGTTGATCTGCAGATACTCTCCCCTATTGACTTTCACTTTTCCTTCCTTTTCTTGCTAATTTGATTCAGCAGCTATCTGCCATGACAAAAGTAGTTGGAGAAATTACTACACTAATAACTAATGTGTAGTCACAAATCTTCAAATGCAGTGATCCAATCTCCTCTGTCCTAACTCCACTTGTTTGGGCCTTCTGTGTTTCAAGCTCTATACTATATTGATTTCAAGTCTAGCTTTGTACAATCCACTGCTATTACTATGCTGTTCATATGAAGTGACATGTATCCGCTTACCCATGATTGCACTGGGAAACTTTTCAGGTGTGGACTCCTGAGCACAAGACAAAATCACACCATGTTTGCCTTTGAAAATAAAGGCATCTAGGAGTTTCTACTGAAGGACAGATGTAACAAAGTGGCTCTGTAAACTGCTGTTCAGGGAAAACATACAGATCTAATTTCAATAGGCTGCTGCTTATGTGCTGCCCTCATAAAAGCTGTCCTATTGGCAAGACTCATTACTGAAGAATGCTAGCAGCTGGAATTGATGTGTGCTTATACATTTCAGCACTTTTATGTATTTCTCCATACGAGCAGTACATCCAGCATTGCTGATAACAAAAGTTGTTTGACATTTTTCAATATAAACCTTGTTTCCAGATGCTTCTACATCTTCAAATATACATATATTTGGAATAAAATTTCATGTGCTGGATGTCCACCTTAGATCTACAGAAAGGCACAGCAAGAAAATTTCATCCAGAAATTTGTAGCTGAGGATAAGGAAAAACCATGGTGTTTTTACCCATGAAAAATATCTGAAGATTTTTTTTACTCCCAAGTTAATATGTGCTTAATATAGGGCCTTCTGCTCCATATCTCCTCATGTTCCTGTAAAAGTACATTAAAATTCATCTAACTTATAAGCATCTCTAAAAAATTCAGTTTGATATGCTTATTTGAGATATCTTTGATTTTACCATCTAAATGCCCATGAAATCCTAGCTGTGCTGAGCATATTCCAAACTGGCAGAAAGATAGGCTTTTTCTGCAATACAGATTTAAGTTTCCCCTGGCTGTGCCACATCTAGAAGCAGGAAGACTGCATCTCTAGGTGTTTCCCCTGTATCCAAGTAGCATGAAAGAGGAGACTATGAATCTAGTCCCAATTTGCTCCTCTTGAAGGAAGCAAGGGACAGAGGTGGCTGGGGGTATAAGAGCAGAGGGTGGGGAAACAGCAAGGACAAAACCAGATAAAATGGTGAAGAAAAAACCACTGTGATTTGTGGTGCTCATAGGCTTGAGTAGAGAAGGATCTGAGGGGAACAGGTAGCTGAGCACTGTTTCAGTCTTGCTAGAACAAATGAACACTGCCAGCTGTTTTTACAGTGGGAACAAAATGCATGTACAGGGGCTCATGTATTCAAGTTCCCAATTAAGCAACTACAGGGAGATGGCAGTGGGATCTAAGGTCACTCTGCTGGCTAAAATTCTCTCCAGTCAAGGCAGGAGTTGGAATGCATTAAAATCTGCAGCCATCCAGCATCCTTCATGATACTTCAGTTCATCCTGGACAAGGGTCTGTACCATCAACTGCCCAGTAAGTCTGGCCTTTAGATTGACAGTTGGAGTTGAGGCAGGTCAAGTGAGGCGGAGTAGATCTGTAGAGGAATGGCTTGAGTAGCAAGGACGCGCAGAGCCAGGTTATGTGCACA
>VZRX01011052.1:1516-12877 GCA_013398075.1 Notiomystis cincta
AAAAAAAAAAAAAAAATCTAAGTTATTTTTTTCATTCCAGAGGTTAAGGTCAGGTTATTTTGTTACACACGAGAATTTTATATTCATGGCAAAAATGAGACTGGACTTTACTGTTGCTGATAGATAGTGACTAACAGTGAGGACAGATTGCAGAATGGTACTTTATCAATAAAAACTCACCATCTGTCTCACCTGATGTGCATCAAGCATTTTAACCTGCAAATGTGCCTTTCTGGACAGAATTATTCCATCTATTTCCTGCCCACATAGAGTTAAAGACTGGTCTGGTTTCTGCTCACACTTTGTGCATTTTGACAGAACAGATTTTTCTCTGTGCAATGTATCACACAAAATATATAACTAAGCAAGAGTCTCTTCCTGGAAAATGTACTTTATTCTGGTTTTTTATACATAAGACAGTGTTCCAGTGACTCCACAGGCATAGCACCAGGCCCAGGAAGAACGTCCCATGTTTAACAAGAACGCAGGACTGCGACTGTAAAACTGACTGCTAAAGGAGTCTCCACTCTTTGAGAGAGTAACAGAAACCAATTTTGTAACTCAAGGTCAAAACAAAACACCAAAACCAAACAACTGGTTATTGGACAGCCCTGGGGATTTTTCCTTGTTGGTCACAAGAAGTGTTTCATTTTAAGAAAGCTCAGTGCAAAATAAATACCCCTGGAATTTGAAGAGAAGCAGGATTGAGCCTAGCTCATGCCTTACACACATCTTTTTCAAGTGTTAATCTCTTACAACACCATTATGATTATGGTGAGAAAGAGTGACCTGCACAGAAAAATCTGATTATACAAGTATAAAAGAGAGCTTTTAGTTTCTTTGTATAATTTTTTCACAAGTTCTGAAAGCGTTCACACTTTTAGTGTGACAACAATTTCTCTCAGGTTTGCGTCATCCAAGTGTGGCCAAGTCTGCATTTTTTCTTTCTTATTCTTTCTGTGTTCATATATTTGGCTCTGGTGCATCCAACATTTTGCATCAAATACCAAAATAAGAATATAGATATATTATTCAGCATCACATATGTAAAAATAATGGGCATCTAAACTGAAAATAAACTCATATTGGTATCTTCTATACATATACAGAATTTAGTTATCTCAAAAAGCCTAAAATCATCTTAGGAGAAAAGTAAATTCAAATGGCAAAAAAATCAGTGAAAAATACCTTTTCTCTTAGATGACTAGGGTTTGTTTTGGGTTTTTTTTTTAATTTTAAAACTGTTGCATTAAAACTGGAATGGTACTGAATTTAATTCTCCATTGCTTTGAAGGTTGTGTATGTAATGACTGTCTTTTGGCTGATACAAAAAGGATATGCACTAAACTCCACTGAGATAAAAATCCTTTATGACTTGATCTAAAGAGCCAGATTTTATGCAATAATCCCTATCCTCCATAGATGTGGTGCATGCAAATTCCCCAGGGATGCTCTTGCTGCACTCATTGGTGAAAAATGAATGTAAGATCCCATCAGGTCTCAGATATTTCATTACTTGCTTTGGACTGATAGGAGTCATTGTACTGGAATTCAAATGAGGAATCAGGAGCATGAAGAGATTCAGACAAATGTACATTTGATAAATCAAACTGCCACATTCTTTGAGTCATTATGTTACTGATACAATTTCCTGTGTATCATTTTATTCTGAAATCACTGCAATAAATCAGTCTTCGTATAACACTAACTTATTAATTTGATTTATTTCATTTGGAAGCATGCAACAGAACTTCAGAGAGAAAATAAGATACTGTTTAGATAAAAATTTCAAACTTTTAGCTTCAAATGTCTACAGTGGATTCCACTATAAGAGAGAAAATAAGTGTACTTCCACTGCCCTAGCAAAGATCTAGCAGGTACGGCTCCATGCTAGTATGCACTGGTGCAACAAACATCAGCTAGTAAAATATACACAGATATTTAGGACCCTCTTTAGTAGAAAGAAGCCATTGACAGTCCAAGTATTCCAGCAACTTGACATGACAGTTTTCTTTGCCTTGCACTGTGCTTTGTACCAAGAGAGAGCTCTGGAGTCTGTTCCTGCTCCTTGTGACACTTGCCCCTTTCTGATGGCCACAGAAATCTAAGGTTTTATCCAGACAACTTGCAGTTTATTCCAGAGAGGCCACTGGAAGTGAAGCCAATGGGACTTGATGCTTCCAGATGTCTGAACATAAAGATATTTCCCTAACAGGCCTTTCTGCCACCACATTCACTGTTCTGCCATATGGGGACACTTTGCTATGGTGACACGCAGGGATGGCTAACACAGCCTTTAGCCCATCACCATGGGTCTTCTGGGACAGTATTCCTTCTCCTTCCATGACCAAAGGATGCCCTCCACTGCTGCACCTCAGGCTGGCCTTTTCCCAAACCCTTTCATTTTGCTAAGCCCCATTCAGCTTATTCCTTGTGCTCCGTTTCTTTAGCGCTGTTTCTGAAAGGGAGTTAGTCCAGATGGACTACACAGTATTAGCAGCATGTGAAGTAATAAATTAGGGATTGGGAGCATATGGATTATCAGGAACTCCCACCTAAAGCTACCACAGAGCCAGCGATGCTTTTGCAACCTTCTCAGTTTGAGCAGTTCAGATGTCCAAGGGTGCACTGGACTGAAGGAGCCCTAATGCAGAATCTGCTTACCATGGATAAACTGTGGCTGGATGAAAAGGAAATAGAGGGAATTCTATGCTATCGCTTCCTACCCTGTTCTTGTCATTTCCAGGTAGCACTAATCCATTAGATGTAACATGCTAATAGGTCTGTTAAGTACAAATAGTGGGAGATTCCTTCCTATTTCTGTTCTGGTTGTTAAGTCATCAATGATTAAATCAAATCAATGTCATTTATGTCCTGCAAGATATAAAAACTATCACTTACTATATAAACCAATATCCAGATTGAAGCTCCAAATCAGAGAAAATAGACTTTTACTTTCAGCATCAATCACTGATTATTTGAGGTAGACCACATTATTGAATTATCCATGATTTTAGTTTCTAATATATTAGGTTATATACAATTAAATATCAACAGACATACCTGAAATTTTCCCTATTTTAGTTAGAAACGTTTGTAGTTATTTATAAGATATGCTTCCATAATTTACTTGGTCATAGATTGAAATTTCTGCATATTTTGTGGCAATTTAGCATAATTCTTAGTAGTGCCTTACTCTGTACCTAGAGTAAAAAGGAAATTGTACCACGCCTGATGGCGAAAAGAAAAGAAAATATGGTTAGTGATGAAATCCTAGAAAAATGAAAGGCTCAAATATAAGATTCAGAGGCTTATCAATTTCAGCAGTGTCGCTCTGGCTCTGTACTTTTTGAGTATTATTCTAATATTGCTATCAAGTCCATTATTCAGAAGATTTTTCCTGTGATTTCAGATGGAGATGCTTGAATATAGCTCTTCTATTTGTTTTTTGAAGTAATCTCTCAGTTCTGGTCTCTTAGCCTTTAATGTTGGTGTCAACAAACCGTTTTGCACCGAGAACATATCAGAGTGAATATAAATGGCTTTGACCTAAAATAAAAGAGGGATATATTTATAGCAAAGGTTACAGGAATCACACTGAATAAACAAATTTTTTTGCTGTGCTTCCCTCTGGTGGTGCCTCTTCTGCTGAGTCCCTAGGATTTCCCTCCCCTGCCCGCAGAAGGGAGCTCTCCACGAGAATGACCACATAAACTTCTTTTCTATGGGAAAGCAAGGCCAGAGCACAGCGAGGCAGCGCACGAGGGACACTGTGATATCATCCCTGCAGTTTCACACAGCTGAAAGGCAGTGGGGGAGAGGGCAAGGGCAGGAGCTGTGTGAGGAAACCTCACCCTAACCCCACTGCAGAAGTAAACAGCAGTGATTCAATCTTGCAAAATTATCGTGACGCTTTGCAGGCACAAAGCGCGTACACGACGATCATTTTTAGCTAATTAAAGTGATACAAATCTCTTAGCCTGTGCAAATGGCATTTCACAAGGCTGCCTGTGTTCCAGGCAATGGCTCTGAGCACAGTGGGGAGCCTGGCAGCACAGATGGGAGCGAGCTCTTCCTCCCGGTGCTGGTGTGGGAGAAAGCAGAAAACTGCTGCATGACTGGTCAGAGTCCACTGATTTAAGACAAAATTCCCCAGCCATCTGCTGTTTTTGTGATTCCCCAAGCCAGACTGCTTTGCAGTTTGTTTGACTGGGAGTTGCAGCAATATAGGCTGCAAATCCATTTTCTTTTCCTTAGATATGTGATTCATCTTTCCCTGCAAGCATCGTGGTCCAGGTCCTGCCCCCACAACATCCTTCATAAATCAGTGTTTGTGCTATTAATGCTCCTGCACTTGCTGCACTAGCTTTCAGATCCTGGAAGCTGATGGTTATAGAAGCCAGACCTGCCATTCCCAAGACAGAGATACAAGCTGCAGACAAAGATGGGGATGATAAAGAGTATGCTCATAAACAGGGGATCCCATCCCATGCAAACATTAGCCAAAAGTAACTGACTCAAAGTTTGGTTTTAAGATTACATATTGCAACAGAGATGAAGTTTTGAAGCCCTTCAATTTTGAAAACTTTATCATTATTTTTTATTCTATTGTATTATTATTTTATTCTAATATTTAGAAAGATGACAAGGGTTTCCTCACTACTTTATAATTATTAATTTAAAACTACTGGTGGAATTGATTACTTGAGGATATTTCATAATGTGAAGACCAAGGCAGAGGCAAACAAGACTTTTTAGCACAGACAATTATGTACATTAAAAACTGTGCTTTATATTGAATTCTTTTAAAATCAATTTCTTTTTGCTATCATTTCATTTGCATAGGCAACTGAGAAATTAAGAATAACAGGGTTATGTTTAGTGATGCTTCTGCTCCGCACCAATATGATGAATTACTCATTAGAATTATCACCCAGAAACAGTCTAAACAAAAGCAAAAAGGCCCTTGCTAATTATATGTAATTATTAAGATGCTAATTTTTTAAACACAAACAAGCATTTGACATTTTACAATGTGGTGGATAATTTTTCTGTGTTTTTAATGCTATGTAATCCATGGTTAATTTCAGATCGTCTCTTCTTCTGAAGAGTTTGTAGCTCTATTACAGAAATATTTACACAAGCAGGAAAGAACTGGTGCCCAGACTGAAAATAAAGAAAACAGCAGCATTTTGAGGTCAGGTATAAGAGCACTAATTAGTGACCCAGTTTCTAAGAGAGCTTTCAGTGGAAGAAAAGTCAGACTCCTACAGATGCTTATCTTGACCTCTGGTTGTCAGTCTGGAGATAATCCATGGCCCCAATTTAGATTTTCACCTCTGCACCCAAAACTTTCACTAAATTTAATTCAGATTTCAAACACAGGTGGGAAGCAGAATCACAGCAAATACATTTTTCCAAAGGAAGAAATACAACTTGCTAGCAATAAAGCTCTTTACAAAAATATCATGTACAGCTGCAACAAAGACTTGTGGTAACATCATAAATGCTGACAAATCCCTCTTCTATAAAGACAAATTGCCTGTCTGACCACACTGAATGATGTGTTTCATTTTACCTGCTCAAAGGAGTGAAGCCCACTCTCCTTCCCTAACCGTACCATGTCTTCCATTATCGCTTGCTGCAGCTCCTGCATTAAAACACAGAAATTCCTCATGAGCTACCATAGTCAACCTTACATGCAATTAATGTTCACTGTTCACCAAAAAATGTCTTTCTGAGTAAAGTTCAAGTGCTTTACTAGCAGTTAATATAATATGTAATTAGCAAAATTCTATTGAAGTGTATAAACATTACACTTGAGTGTGGTGATGTGAAGTGTCTCCTTGGTATGAAAAGTAAGGTTCTGTTTTCAAACCAGCTATGTGACATAACTGTTAAATTTACAATCCTTCAGCCATCTGCCAGACTTCAATGCAGAATCATTGCCCACAGACACCAGTGGGATGTTTCAGTGGCATCAGTATTCACTGATGTGATCCAATGCAGTTCCTCAGTATTAGAGAGCATGTGTTTCAGGCTGGGGTCCTTTTTATGGAATCACAGAATATCCTGAGCTAGAAGGGGCCCACAAGGATCATGGAATCCAACCCCTGGCCCTGCACAGAACAGCCCCAAGAGTCATATCATGTGCCTGAGAGTGTTGTCCAAATGCTTCTTGAGCTCTGTCAGACTTGATGCTGTGACCAGTCCCCTTGGGAGCCTGTTCCAGTGCCCAACCACGCTCTCTGGGAAAAGCCTTTTCCTAATATCCAACCTAAACCTCCTCTGACACAACTTCAGGCCCTTCCCTCTGGTCTTGTTGCTGGTCACCACAGAAGAAGACCAGTGGTAAGTTTTGTTTAGGTGTCTTATTTAAGAAATCTAAGCAAACACAACCTTCTCCTCCTGCTGTACTGTTCTTTGCAAGAGACTCTTGGCCCCCCCACACCAGAGTTGTCAGAGGTCAATATCACCAGTCAACACATATCACTGGATCCAGGCCAACCCTGCTGAATGTTCAATAAGGAAATAATTCTTGTCACTGAGATCATCATTACTAGACACAGGATTGTGCACACAAAATGCTAGAGAAAAACAAGAGTCTGCACTGCAAATACCAACCTTATTTTTACAGAGTTCTGAATATGTTCCTTCAAACCCTCTTTTCTTTGCCCAACCTGGCATAACTTCGGAATCAGGCACCACAATTCCCACCAGGAAGGCCTGTAGGTAAAGGAGAAGGAGAGCTGCAGGTGAAAGCTGAACCAGATTCTGGGCTCTACATTGAAGTGAATACACAAGTCAGCTGAATTTTTGCATGTTTACCACTTCTTGTTTAATCATGTCAATAATTTGCTCACATATCGTCATGAAGTACATCCTGATGTCTGTGCCTTTTTCTCAGAGAAAAGGTTGCCTGTGACTGTGCATTTACCAGTAGTTTTAATACCCTCAGTTGGGTTTGTGCTCCTCTTGGACATTAGTAACTCACATAGCCCTGCAAGTTCCAGGCAAACTCTGATTCCAAGGGAAGGCTCCTGCTTGTGAGCCTTGAATGAAGAGGATGCATTGCCACTGTTTCAAAAGCTGTAGGTGTGTGTATAAACATGCAAATTAACAGAACTTGATTGGTCAGAATGGGCAGGCAGTGTGGGAGCAGCACTGGCTTTGCCTTTGCCTGGCTTACCATGGGCATGATGGCAAAGGACAGCATTGGAGACCCAAAGAGTGACAAAAGCCAACTTAAAGGCTTGATCTTTGGCCACAGCATTCTCTAAGCTGCTCAGGGTCACACCAGCAGCTCAGTTCCTGCCTGGCTGTCAGCCAGCTCCAAAGCAGGAGGGAGACAATGTGACGTGATCCACTCACATCTTCCCGTCCTTCATGCCCAGCTCTGTCTTCTGACTAAAAAGAGTAAAGTAAGATTTTCTGAGAACTTGGCTTGTACCTGCAGGCTGTCTCCATGGACATAGATCTGAGCAACAGGGTCACTGCGGATGTAGATATTCTCTATCTTCTCTGGTGCAATATATTCTCCCTGAGCAAGTTTAAATATATGCTTTTTCCGATCAATAATTTTAAGGGTCCCATTCTGTTAGGAGAAAGAAATGAGAATTCCCAGAGAAGTTATTTAATCACAGAAAATCAGCAAGCAGTCTGTTTTTAACAGAGCTTTCAACTGCCTGTTGTGCTTTCAAATGCTTCATTGATATATTGAGCTTATTCTGCCAAACATAAACTTAATCCTTTGTAAAGATAGGCCTGCTTGGAGACCTAAGTTCAGTCCTTGAAAATTTACATGGGATAATACAATTGCCATAAGAACTCTCTGTGTGTCCAGTACGCACAGGTAACCATTTTCCAATGTCTCCCGTGTGAAGCCAGCCCTCCTGGTCCAGCGCCTCAGCTGTCCTCTCTTCATCTTTCAAGTAACCTTTAAACACATTGGGTCCTTTCACACAGATCTGCAAAACAAACAGGGGTCATGATGAATTATTTTCAGGGATAACGATGAATTATTTTCTTATTTTGCTATAAATACAAGTTAAGAAGTAACCCACAAAATCTGAAATATTTTAATGAGTGTGCTCCATGAAACTAAAATAGACTGGGTTATTAAACTATCTATGGATTTTTTCAAGCTAATGGAAATATGAAGTAGGGTGTGCAAAAATGATTTGCTTGAAGTTGATTTGCACTCCAACTGTAGTTAAAAATAACAAAGTTATTTCAATAAGTTTAATTTTTGTGTAGTATAGAAATCACAGCAATTCCGCTCTTCCTAGCTGAACTAATTAATTCAGTCTTGGCAGTTCAAGGAATCAGGCTGGAAGTACTACCAGAGCTCCTTTTTCATTAATTCTTTGCTTCTCTATTGTTAAATTGCTATTTTCCTTTCCTGATTGCATTATGTAACACATCAGCAACCATGCACCCTACAAAGGTAAAATGCTTCTATAACCTACTTCATACAGTGTTAACTAGTGAGGATTTGACATAAAAATGTGATTTGCTACCTCTCCTTCTCCTTTGGAAGCAAAATAATTCAGTTCTTCCACATCCTTCAATCTGATTAAGTTACAGGGCAAAGGGGCTCCTACATGACCTGGAAATCAAAGTTATCAAATCACTTATTTAACAATAATTAGCATTTCATTAGTTACTTGCATAGTTGTAGATACACTGGATGTTCTTGCAGGAGCTGTGTCTGTGTGCAGAAATTATTTCCTTAATTAAGGTTTTGCACTATTAAAACTATAACAACACCTCCTCTTTGGATATAAAACCTATTCTGAAATAGCACAGAATGGTTTGGGTTGGAAAAGACCTTAAAGGTCCTCTCATTCCAACCCCCTGCCATGGGCAGGGACACCTCCCACTAGATCAGGTTTCTCCAAGCCCCACCAACCTGGCTGTGACGTTGCAGTCCAGAATTTCCTAAAGGAATGTGCATTTCTTTTATTTCTTCAAATGGTGGAAGAAAATAATTACCTGATGTCCAATCACCTGGAGTTGTAAAGGTGCATCCAGCTGTGCATTCTGTTTGGCCATAGCCTTCATAAACCTGCCAAAGAGACAGGTATCTTTAAAAGATTTCTCTATCACAAACTGAAATACCAAACATTGCCCTCTGTTGCACAGTCCTGTGAGCTGAAACTGCAGCTGCAATGTGTGGGTGCCCATTTGCCCCAGGGGCACTGTCCCTGGCTTCTGCTGTGTACAAAATTCCATTTACATGACTAGGAAAGACCATGGCTCTATGATGTTGAAAATAGGGAGATGGTTTGAGCACTTAGCCTTTGAGTCAAGACATATGCTACACTATGAGAGGAACTTGTTAGTGGGGAAAAAAGGTATTTTTGTGCAACATTTTGAAAATCCACTCTTTTTGTTTTCCTAACTAATTTTAGGCTCTCAAATGAGACCTTTCAGTTGCCCTGGGCTTCCTAATCACAGAGAAATAACGCAGTGGACATCTCGAGTGGGTTAGGCTGACATCTGAAGATTAACTCTCTCCATTTATATGTAGAATAAAACTCATGTAATGAGTGTTCCCAGCACCTGCACAAACACATTTAATTGCACATACTCAGTTTGGTGCTGAGAGGTGGGGTGAGCCTATGGGGGTTTTTTGGGAGATGCCCAGAGTGAAAACATCTCTTGCCTGTTACTGCCATCCCAGGGCTGTTCCCACCCCACTGAGCTCTGGGTGTACCAGGACTCCATGGCTGCCCCAAGCCCTGCTGTTGGATCCATCCTGGTACAGCTGTCCTAAATGCAGTTCTGAGGGTGTAACCCATCTCCTCTCTTAAATGCCATGTGTTCTCTTGCTAGCAGTGGATGAACACCCCTGAAGAGCCCCACGAACCCACCTGGCATCCGAGGGCGGCGCGGAGGAAGCCCAGGACAGTTGGGGATGCAGGGGCAGCTCCTGTCACTATCATGCGGACACACCCCCCAAGACTTGCCTGTTTGGAGCAGCAGGAAACAAAAGAAAGCATCAGAAGCTACTACAGATGGCACAACCATGAGCTTGCACAAAATGCTCTCTCTAGGATAGATGTGCAGGATTTCCTGCCCATGGCAGGGAGTTAGAATTAGATGGTCTTCAAGGACTCTTCAAACCCAGCCATTCTGTGGTTCTGTGATGTGGCCAGGTATGGAAATACACACCAGCTCTGAAGCTCTCCTGAGGGATAAAACCCCATTCAGTGTACATGAACAGGAGTGTCCACAGCCCTGGCAGGACAAGCTGCTCAGCCTGGGCTGCTGCAACTGCTGTGCCCAGGCAGGCTGCAGACCTGGCTCTGGGGACTGCTGGGAAAAACAGACTCCTCCCCCATCCAGTCTTCTTTGCTTATTTACACCTCGTTGGTTTTAATGAATTGCCTCCCAAGCCCTCTAAAATAATGTTGTCCCATTTTTAAGGCAGATGACCTTCAAATATTTCTGGAGGGTATTACATCAATTCCTGTGTCCCATTTTAGTTCTTTCTCCTCCCCCTTCATTTCCTTTTCATTATTCTAAAAGTAAAAAAGAAAACCCAGTACAAAAGGCAACAACTGCTGACTGAGTCTGCCATCTCGCCAGCCGTTGCATCAATATGCAGCCTGGCTCCCGGCTGGGTGAACTCTGCTGTCTTTGCACACTGAGGACAACTAATCCACAGACCACAAGTACAGTAAGTTTCTTGAGTTAAAAATAAAGTGGCATGTCTCCAGATAAGTCATCCAATTAAAAAAATTAAGTAATCGGAGCCTCCTGGAATAGTACAGAGACCAAAAAAACTGGTTTAAAGCAAATTTAATTTCTTTTTTTACTGAGATGTGTGGCAAACAGAAGGGCATTCTGATTTCTTTCCTCATAGTTGCTAAACCATGATTCATGTGTGCATTTTTCTTTACAAGCTTATTCTTTTCCTAGGAGGAAAAGCAGGTTTGAATATGACCAATTGAAACCCAACCCTAAATCCAATCCTATCTGTTGAGATTTTGCAGAAAACTTAAGAGCACCATCTCTTTCATCAGTGACTCTTCTTTTCATGACCATCTTCCTGAATTTTGTCCCCTGGATACCCTTCCTCCCCTGCAGGGGCACAGTTTCTATCTGAGAGCTGCAAAAAATTTTTGGTACTATTCCATAAATTAGTGATTTCTTGGTGTTGCTGAAGAGGGATGTAATAAACGTCATCTTAGCCTGCCTTGTGTTTCTCCATTTCCCTCTGGAAGGTTATCCCTGAGAGAATTGAAATTTTGACATTATGCACAGTGTTTAAAAACAAAAAAACACAAAAAAAAAAAAAAAAAAAAAAAAAAAAAACAAAAAAAAAAAAAAAAAAAAAGAAAAACATATAACGCG
>VZRX01011052.1:12984-44163 GCA_013398075.1 Notiomystis cincta
TGAGAAAATTGAAATTTTTAAATTATGCACAATTTTAAAAAAAAAAAAAAAAAAAAAAAAAAAAAAAAAAAAAAAAACAAACAAAAAAAAATAAAAAAAAATGGCAGAACTTCATGGAGCAACAAACCATGCTTGATTCTCTTTTTCTGTTCCATTTTCCAGTCTCTTTACACTAGTGAGTAGTGACTGCCCACAGTTCATCATCAGGCAAGTGGACTACACTGACTTTAAGGAATCATAGAATCACAGAATAATTAAGGCTGGAAAAGACTCTAAGATCATCAACTCCCACCACCAACCCAGCACCAGCACCATTTTCACTGCTGAACTGTGTCCTCAAGTGCCACATCCACACCCTTCTTTAACACTTTCAGCGGTGGTAACTCCATTACTGCCCTAGGCAGCCTGTTCCAATGCTTGACAACCCTATCCATGAAGAAATTTTCCCTACTGTTTGAAATTCTCTTGTCAGAAAACCAGTCATTGCTAGAAGAAACAAGAGTTCTTTGACTTC
This sequence comes from Notiomystis cincta, assembly GCA_013398075.1. NCBI lineage: Eukaryota > Metazoa > Chordata > Aves > Passeriformes > Notiomystidae > Notiomystis > Notiomystis cincta. The sequence goes on from VZRX01011052.1 coordinate 13,499, forward strand.
AGAGGCACTTCTTGAATCACTTACCTGTATTTTATTAAAGAAAAGTTTATCCCACAAACTGTCATTTCTAATGATGCCGTTTCGAACTTCAGCCTTTTTCCGTCTCGCAGCAAATTCCAGGATCCAGCGCTTGAGGGATGTGTCAGCCTGGCTGAAGATCTGTGGAATGATGGGATGGCAGTTGAGGTGTCATGCAGGAGAGAGAGCACACCAACACCTGCTCTCCCCAGGACACCCACCCAGCCAGGTGGGTGCAGTTCCATTTGCAGCACAGTAAACAAGGCTACACTGGGGTTTGTTAGTGGCGGGGAAAGGAATTATGTGTTTCACTCCATTCTCTATTCCACATGTGGTTCCTTTGGGGGAAAAGAGAATGGTGGTGCAGGCTTTGACTAGATTGACAGGGCTGCTATTACTGTACAATTTCTGTGATAGGGTCCAGTGAAGTTCATGAAACCTGAACAACAAGGAATGAGCTACATGAACAGATTCCAGTGATGGCTGATGTGGCGATGGGAGCTGCATTTACCTGAGCTTGGTCAGACACCAGCATGAACCCTACCTCAACAAATGAGAAACCCCCAGTGCCTGTCCCCTAATAAAGCACAGAAGCCCTGACCTTGGAGAAAAATTAGATCAGTAGCTTGTGTTTAAGCTTGTCTTTAGTGGATAAATCTTCTGAGGAATAAATATTCCCAGCTGGTCAAACAGATTTAACATGATGACCAGACGTGTCTGTCTTAAATACCTTGCAATACCTTTACCTTAGTTTTAAAGATTTCTAAATCCAAAAGCTACTGTTACATTTACACTGCCTAAATCCTCAAAGACTTTTTGAAATTTCTCATTTCCAGCTGTTGTTGCCACCAGAATGAGAGATTCGAGTTTCAAATCTTGTTGAAGGGCACAAAAGGTCCTTGTGCAGACAGGTTTGACTGATGTTTCTGTGATGAAAAAAACCATATTTCTAGAAATGTCACTAGCAAGCTTAGTGAGTAGGGTAGGAGGCTTAGGAGGCTAAAAAAAGAGGGATTTCATATTCAAATATGACAGCTGTGTCTGGAGTCTATGTAAGTCATAATACAGACTTACACACTGAAGGAGCTGTATCCATTACACAGGGCGAGAATGTGTCTGCAACAAGGCAGAAATCTCCATGACTAAGGGAATCCTTCCACATGAGTAGTAAAGGGACACAAACCCCATTGTCCCAAAAAGAGTAAAATCAAAATCCAGCTCACCTTGTCATACATTCTGTTCAGCAGCCGTGGCACCACAGGGAAGATGGTTGGCCGCAGTGCCTTCATATCATCGGACAGGAGGCGAATGTCTCCCTGGAAGAAGCCAATTCGCCCTCCGTGGCAGTACACTACAGACTGATGGGGAGAAGGAGTAACACATGTAACCCCCTTGCTTTCAGTTCCCACAGCAAAGCATCCCTCCCAAGCACAGAAGCACCTTTCCTGAATTCCTGCTCTCCAACATGGCAAAAATGGGACTTTGGAAATACACATAGAAGTAACGATAAATTTTGCACTGAATAGAAACATCCAGATAGTTCTGGGCTTTTTTCATTACTGGCAAATCAGCATCCACCAGATTTCCACTTGTTCTGGAAGAACAAGGAATCAAAGTTTTCAGAAGAGATTTCCCTTCATCCCCCACACATGGGGATGGAAAAGTCCCAGTTATGGTCAGAGTCTGGATTAGAACTTTCCTAAAGCCCAGCCCTCCCATAGCAGCTCACAGCATGAGGACCTATCATCAATACAGAATTGCAAAGTAAGAAACATCATAAAACATGGAGCAGCAGCCAATTTTTAGATGTTAATACTTTAGTTTTGTATAAATACAACAATATAAACTACGTTAGCAATACAGTGCCTGATCCTGTGTCCCAGAAATAGAAGCCCACTTCATAAAAGGTGCTTGACCTGTATGGAAACTACAAATTCAGAAGTCTTGTACTTGAAAAGAAAGCAGGATATTTTCATCAGATCAGAATGGAGCTCAATATGCAGGATGGGGCAGGGGGGCTGCTGGCTATGAGCCAACTGGCAGCTGGTTACTGATAACCAGTAACCCTTCCAAGGAGACTTCACAGACTGGGTCAAACTGGCATTTTATCACTGAGGAACATCTGGAGACCAGCACTTCTCCCATGGTTTTACAGTGCACGTAGGAGAAAGCATCCTCAGCAAGTGCCTGTAATGCCAGAGCTGAGCCCAGCCTTCCTGAGCAGACTGAAAACTTCAGCTCCCTTTTTTGGGCTTGTCTGCCCCAGATAACTAAAGCTGAAAATTCCTTAAGAGACATCCAGGTCTTTTTGTGCTGCACCTAAAAATCTGCAATACTAACCAAATTGCTCTCACTGCTCTGTCAGGCAGTTAGAGACTGGCTCCATCAGCTGAAACCACAGAAATTTTATATATGTGATGTGGTTTTAATGAAAATCATACTGCTGAATCTGTGCTTTACACTGCACATGAATTTAAAAAAAAGAAAATATAACCAGTGTGCTGATTGGGAATTGAAAAAAAGCAACTGGAAGTTTTTAGCTTTAAAGAATGTATCTGTATGATTTCAGCTGTAAATTCCATGAATGAATAATGTTGTAATGAAACACTGATGCAGTGCTTCCTGTTCAGAATGCTTTCAAAAATTACTTTTTAGCCCTTTTGCAAAAATCTTTATATTTCAGTCAGGAGGATAAACCTGGACATTCTTTGGAGGCTGTAACTTTCAGTACAGCAACATCCTGTGAAATGAAAGCATTTTCATTGTTTCTAATTTCTTTCTGCCCCCCCCATCAGATGAATTTTGAATAATTATATTCTTGTTTGCCTGAACAGTGCTGGCACACTGACCATCTTGCCTTGCAAGTGGAGAAAGGCTGTGCTGTAATTCTCCAAATCTTTCATGGGCTTCTACTTCCAATGTGTGAGATTTTTAACAGGGAAAAATATATTACTTCTGGCACAGGTGTTACTAAGAAGTGGGAGGTTTATATTCAGATGCTTGTCTGACTCAGAAAGTGTGCTTTCAGCCTGAAACAGGCTTCCTTGAGCAAGTACAGAGCTGCAACTGGATCCAGATCCAATCTTCACATACTAGATCAGTTTTAAGTTTGCAGCTTCTCAGGCTGGGAGACCTGATATGGTTGTCTCACCTGACTTGCCTAACTCACCAATTGCAGCACAAATCATCACCCTTCTTTTTTTTCCCAAAGAGATATGGAGTCAGTTCTGTGGGCTGGCAAGAGCTAGTGCTTGGATCTGCCATAAATCCCAGGAAACACAGGCTCCAGTGAATGCCCACCACATGCTGCCCTGCCAGGAGGATCACATGTCTCTCACCATGATCTCAGTTTCCTCATTTTCAGTGTCTGCCAAGTTGGGAGTTTTTTTTTGCAGATCATTTTATTTATGCAACAAAATTATTTTAGCTGATGTAGAAAATGGCATGAAATTATCTTGACTCAAATGACACCTGATCCTAGAGTGCTTTGAAAAGCTGTCCCACAAATTGCTCAGGTTGCAGTAGCCATGAGCTGAATGAGCAATGAGTTTGGCTCATTGTTGAAGGGCTGTTTTTCAATCTCTGAGCCAGGTGTAAGCTGGAGAACTTGGGAAACTCTCCTGGCATTGCTCTGCATTTACAGCCAAGTCACTGAGACCATGGCTCTGGTGATATGCACATAGCACTTCTGGAGTACAAGCCTTTTTAGTGCTACAAGATACCTCTGGTTATTTAGTAGGGTTGGTTGGTTGGTTGGTTGGTTGGTTTTTTGGTGGTTGTTTTTTTGGTTTTGTTTTCGGGTTTTTTTGTTGGTGTGGAAAAAAGATGATTTCCACTGACACCATGACCTTACCTGTACCATTCTCTCAAACATGTGTGCTAAAGGCAAATAGGAAATGTGTACATCCTCACAAGTAGGAGACCACTGACTCTGGAAGAAAACACAAGGAGCCCCACGAGGCCTCGTCAGTTCAGGCAGGTTTCTTACCTGTATAACTCTTTCAAACATGTGAGCCAGAGGCAGGAAGGAGATGAGCACATCGTCCTGTCTCGGAAAGATCACTTTCTGCAGGTGAAGGGCATGGGAGACAGAAAGGAAAGAAACACTGACAGGAAGACAACAAGAAAGTCATAAAACAATAAAAAGAAAAATGGCACCAGAGGAGCAAAAGGGTAAAGATTGTCAGAGAGGAGGGAGAGGAGGACACAGGGAAGCGTTAAAGCCACAGCATCATGGAGCTCAGTTAGCAGGAGGAGTAAAGAGCATGGAGATGTACACACAGGGCAATGCAGAGGGCTCTCCTTGGCAGAAGGCAGACTGTATCTCAGCTTGTGCTGGAGTGGAGCTCACCCTGAAGGGGAGAGCGTTCTAGCAGGCGCTGCTGAGACCCTGATCTGTGCTCTCAGCTGGGTGCACACAGCAGGATCCTGCTGCCAACCTGCAGGAGCCCCCAGGGTCCCAGTGCCAACCTGCAGGAGCCTCCTGGACACCAGCAGGGCTCTGCAGGAGCAGCACTTTCTCACATTACATAGAGCCCATTCAAGAATCACAGTGTTACTAGAGTCAAAGTTAGCAATTTTTTTTTCTTTTCCTTTGGTTAATCATTGATTTGAATCAGAATGTGTTGGAAAAACAAATTATTTCATCTTGGGCTTCAAAAACTAATTACTTCTGTTAGTGTTTCTCATCATTTTAAGTGATTAAAATATGATTTTAAGGGCATTATGACTGTCCCACAGGGGAAAGAGAAGTTGGACAAACTATTAAAAAAAAAAAGTGGCCAAAGTCTTGATTTTGCCAAATTTTTAACTCTCTTGAAGGCTGGAATAAACAAAGGCCCCAAGAGCCTTACCTAACTCATTCCCAAAAAGAAAATAATCTTTTTATCTACATTTCCCAGGGTACAGCTTGCTGTAATATTGTGAATTAGAATAACTGAAAGGTTGACTACCCAAAAATTTGCATCAAGGCCAGTGGTTAGTGGAAAATGTGTATAAAAATCTACCAGCTCACAGTACTAACAGTTTATATCCACTTGCACCTTCACTGCTCAGAAGGAATCAATAGCCCATGACCTGGGATACAGTGGAGGCAGACACAGGAGTTCATCCCTCAGGGGATATTTTATTGGAGTTAAATCTGGGCTGGTCAGATTTGGGTATGGTCCCCCAACCATCACCTACCAAATCAAACATCATTGACCACGTGGGTATTCTCAGCATCCCATTTCATATTATTGTGTCTGTCAGTCTGAATGAAGCCATTAGGGCCTGCAGATCTATTTATAGATTATTTCAATTTGGCTTCATTTTCTGCAAGCACAGTAATGCAAAACCAGGGGTTTTTTTTAATACTGCTGTAAGGGCCCAGAAAAAATAATTTGGTTTTAAATCAGACCAAAGTTATGACATTGAATAGCATTTCACAGTTGGCACAGTTGTCCAGTTAAATGCAAAAATGCAAACAGCTTCTTGGTATTTGAGAACAACCTTATAATAAAGCTCTGGACTCACTTAAAAATATGTTCAATTTGTAAAAATCACTGAACTAAGCAAAACTACCACAAGAACTTGTAAACAGCAAACCCACAGAACCTCTCATTTTATTTCTTTAACTTATACTACTTTCCAGTGTTTCACACTTTGCTCTATTTCATTACTGTGGTGAGGCATTACCCAAATCTTGTGGATCAGCTACAGGCATTTACCCTCTGCCAGCAATCTCTGGTGACTGGAGATATCAAATTTACCATCACATACACCAGACTTGGGTCTCAGTCTGATAGCTCTGAGATTAATCAGGGCCCCACTGCCATCAGCAAACACTAAATCCATTTTCATGGGCCAGTCCTGGAAGATGCCAAGTTCCCTCAGCTCTAAATTAGTGCTCTTCCAAAATAAACATCCCTGCCCTTTGAAGCTCAGGCCCCTCCACACCTCAGCTTTCATTTCTGCCTCTTGCTGCCATGGAAAGCTCCATGCTGAGTAGCCCAAGGGCTCAGTGCAGCACTGGCATTTCATCCTGCACAGTCCTGCAAACACTGGAACGTGAGTTCAGTGGGATTTCTTACATCACCTCTGAGTTTCTTTACATAAGTGGTCCAGAAATCTCAGAAAATTCAAAGGTTAAAGTAACAAGACTGCAGTAATTTCAACATCAACAATAAGACCAGTAAGGGGTATGAGGTAACCAATTGTCCATCCCATGTGCATGTAACTACTTTATAGGATTGCCTGTTCACTACTGGAAATTAGTTCTATATAAGGTGTATATTTGTTCTATATTTGTTCTATATAAGGTGTATAAAATCTTTACTATATCATGGTAAACTGATTCTGCTTCCTATATGGTTTCTAAACATGAGTTTACATATTGTATGAAACATATTATAAAGGCACTGGGCCAGCACTATGCTATGTTCTATTAGAAATATGTATAACAAAAACGGAGATATACTGGAATATCAATGAAATTAACCATTAGCCATTCTTGTAAAAAATCATGTATATTCTTATATATATATATATATTTATACACACACACACTTTGTATGCAGAGAGGTTTCAAGTAAATGATGACATTTTTGGGCACAATGGGACACAAAGAGCACAAAAGGAGCCTCAACTCCTCTTCAAGCACCAGTTGCAACTGTACAGGGCTTGTTTGCTCTCCTAATTCTTCAAAAAGACTTAATGAATTGATTTACAGGAGTTAGCATTATTTCTCAGAAGCCCTTGGTGCCCTACAGAGCCTGGGGCCAGGGCTGGAAAGAGGATTTAATGCTCTCCAGTACTGTAGATTCAGCCTTGCTCCATTCCCATGGATTTGGCCCTCTGAGCAGGAAAAAAAAGTCATCTTTTATCTGCAAGAGCATACTTCCAGCCCATGCAGGGCCACAGCTTAACCCACACACTCTGCACATGGCAATGTTTTCTAGCTCAGGGTATTCACCTCTGTTACTTTCAAAAAGCCTGAAAAATCCGCCACCACGTTTCCATGGGTCAGCATAGCACCTTTGGGATTTCCTGAAAGGAAACAGAGAGGGAGTTTAAAAGATAAGCCAGAAGGTAAATTTCAAAAACTTTTTTAAATATCAAAACAAAAAATGATTCAAATATTATGTTTACTTCTTCAATTTTAAAACATAGGGAATTTTTTCCATCATTTCTGTGCACTAATATGCACCAAAATCACTTACTGCAATACTCAAAACTTAATAAAATGATACTGCAAACAGAAATATCTCTTGGAGACTCTGGAAAACAGGTTCCAGCAGAAATGGCCCAAGTGCAATTTCTAAGAGTGCTCAGATGGAGCCTCTTAATGAGCACAGCCATCAGACTTGGCTGGCTGTTCCAGTCTCTCCTGGGAGGATTTATTTCATCCAGATTTTGACTAAGAATGATCTTGAACACAAAGAAACACAATTTAAAAGGCTGTTATACTCTTACTTAGCCAGTACTGTGGATAACATGAGAAATGCAGAGAGCAGTGCAGGTAAAAATGAGGCCACAAGATCCTTAGAGACTGCAATCAAGTGAAGTCATGAATAGTGTCGACAGCAGAGGGGTTTTGAAGACAGCCCTAAACCCGTTAGGGAGGCAGCAAAGCCCTTGTGTTGTGTTCCAGAGCTGGGCACTGCCTCTGCAGTGTTTCATCCACCACCAGCAGGCACCTCAGCACCATCAGTATTTGCCTTTTTACACTCCTTCCTCAGCTGACCATGGTACACCTCTTGCATTCCATATCTGTTTGGACGCCAAAACACAACGTTTGTTCAGCAGCAAATGCCCAGGCTGGAACCTCCCTGCTCACAAAACAGTGGCACAGAGGGCTCTGCACATCCTTCTGTCACAGCATTGTCCCTTCTCATCATCCTCCAAGGCTTTACTTGTGAAAAGAAGGTGTAGCTCAGATCCAATAAAGATTACAGGGCCACCCTTTCTCTCCAACATGTTTTTAAGCAGATTGTTTTAATTCAATCACACCACTGCCACACAGCTTCTGCTGCTCCATGCAAAGGCACATTGGAGGAGCTTTACCTGCAGGTGCCTCGTGTGTCCCCAGCACAGCGGGCACAAGCAGCCTGGCAAAGCTCCTGCTGTTAATGTAACAAATTGCTAAATCAGCCAGAATTTCATTCTGCCTTCCTCAGATTAGGAAGAGACTGTGGTGCTTTGTGAATATGTTTCAGCACAGGAAAGTTTGTTTAATCCTCTCATTTCAGAACAGTTTGAGGGCTGTTTTGCTAGCAGCCCTCCAGGGTGGGCATGGGCACAGACTTGGGCACACCCAGCACTGGGCCCCTCACCCTGCCAGCACCACCATCACTCCTACTCAACCTCCCAAACAATTAAAGGCAAGCACAAACAGCAGTAGCAATTGTTGCATACATTTATTGCAATAGAGCAGGATATTTTTAATACAATATATTATACTGAAACTCCCTATTTGCTGTTCCAAGTGCCTTGAGTAATTCAGTCCCAAACACTTGCAGATGAACATGGTGCACAGGAGGCTGGTTTGGTCTCATCCTCATGCAAAGCTCAGGGGTGAAGCTGACTGCTCTGCCAGCCACAGCCACTCCCATCCTATCATGTTGAACCAGCAGGCTCACGGGTGCCAAACCAGCCTGGCAGGTTATTTTCACAGCTGGGTGCACACATAGATCCAGGCTTCAAGAAAAGTCCATGAACAGGTGTCAGTTGTACATACACACCACGACTCAAAAATCACTTGTGTTACTGAGTTGTGTCCAGCCAAACACGTGCTCAGCCCCTGCAGTTCTAGAAGCAGCTGTGCTCCTGCAGCATCACACAGCTCAAGCACCAGTGGAGAGGATGTGCTCAGTACTGGTTTGGAAACACAAAACTGCCCTCTGGCACCTTGACAAAATCTTCAGACTTTTTTTTGGAGGATTTCAAGTGTTTAGTGCCAGGCTGGGTGGGGTTTGGAGCATTCCAGTCTAGGTGAAAGTGTCCCTTGCTATGGCTGGGAATTGGAAATAAACATGCTTTAAAGGTCTCTTCCAAGCCAAACTATTCTGTGATTCTATGAGATTTCTCGGATGTTTGACTCATTTACTCACTCCACCTCTGACTTGACTGCAGACTCAGTATCTCTGCCATGCCTGGAAGCAGTGTGAACATCCTGACTCCTTCCTCTGCATCCCTCTCATGCAGGCTCAGCACCCCAGACAGGCTGCAGTGACAACGGTGTCTAAGCACGACCAGAATGTTGGAGCCAGTAGAGTCTCCATCAGCAGAAATCCAGAACAAACCATGCTGTTATGGGACAGCTGCAGCTACTTGAGTTGGAGGACTCCTGTAAACTTTAACCTTCCTTAGTAGCTCTAAGAGTTAACCTAGAAAAACAGATGCCCCTTTCTCTGAGCCCCTTCCCAGAATTACCACTTTGAGAGAAGAAGGTTGGCAGTGATGCTGCTTTTCTATTTAAAAAATCAATGCCATTTCTGTAATGCTGTTCTTGTTTGAATTGCCTCACAAAGACAGACCCAGTGAATATCCTGTTACAGAAGGGATACCTTGCAATCCATTAATAGCCCAGGAATGTCAGCTTCTCCTATCTTGGTGCCAGGCTTGTTTGACAGCTCTTATAAGCAATAGTAGAATCTTTAAAAAAATGGAAGAACCTTTTCCACATTACCAAATGGGTCTTTCAAGTAGTCCAGCACTAATTTGATGGTGTGATCCAGCAGCATTCTGGGATGCCAGCACTTTCCTCCCATGGGGAGCTCTGGCAAAAAGGAACATGCACTGCCAGGCTGGGAGAAACCACTGGCAAGCAATTTTTATCCACCTGGTTACCAGTGGATCCTTGAGGGAATAACAGTTGATTTCTCTGGAGTAGCCAACATGAAAAATTGTATCCTGACAGTTTGGGAATATCTGTGTGCCTTTGGCCCATTTCCAAGTGCTGATGGCTTCTTGGCACAACCATGGAAGTCGGTCTTGTCATTCAAGCTCAGCAACCTCAACCTCTCTTTTCTCCCTGGGGAGACAGTGGGGCATCTGGTCCTATCAAAGAAGAGCAAGTGTTAAAGCCTGCTTCTGGGGAATTCTTTCCAATCCTACAATTTTCAGGTGACAAATTCTACAGCAGAGATTTTTTTCACACCATACAAAAATATTTAGAACCCTTTGGAATTGGAAAAGCCCTAGGGAACATATCCTTTGGAAGAAAATTCTAAATTTGATCACTAAAAATTACATGGGCTATTTAAAACTCTTACATCAAAGCACAATGCAGAAAACAGGCCAGAGTGTTGATGCAACCTCTGGAAAACACAGAGAGTGATGTGCGAAGTCCTGCAGCAGCAGAGGATGGGCTCATGGGTCACAAAGCATTGTTATGAGAGAGTTCAGTTTGAGATGATTTGCAAAATTGGAAATCTCTGGTTTGGATGGGAGAAGGGAAATGAGCTTCCTGGTTGTCCTATTTCTGTAACTCTGGGCATGTTTCTAAGAAAAGCACAAAATCAGAAACTGGCCCATGATTGCATCTGCAATTTAAAAAAAAAAAAAGAAAATCAAAAGAAACCTTCTCTATGCAGAATTTCTTATTTAGAAATAAAAATATCAACAAAAACGTGACTTGACAAAATAATTGCTCTGCACTTGAACATCCACACAAACAGACTGTGCCCTGCTGTATCCACAGCATGGCTCCTTCAGTTTCCTACTGCTCCCATTTGTGCCCAGCCATTTTGCACTCACTCTGTACATGGCTGTGATGTTCATGTCCTGCACTGAGTTCAGTCTTTCCTGTTTAGGAAATCCCAGTGCTGGAACAGAGCAGAGTCACAGGCTCCTTTCTCTCAGTGCTCTGCCCTGGGCAGTCTGAAGTGCAGATCTCAAAGCTAAGGACCATGCACAAAGGCAAAATACCCAAACCCTTTTAAAACATCTTGAGCCTGTACTTGGAGTTGATAAAGTAGCTGCCTACCTGGTCTGAAGCAAAATCTTCTCTGGGAGGTGGAGGATGAAGGTGTTCCCTTGTGCTCAGCCTGATCTGCCATCTGAGAGGCACCAGCAGCTCCCAGCATCTTCTGCTGAGACCAAACTGAGGATGCTTTGGCATTGGACCAAGCATTAGGCAATCCCAAGAGCACAGGTGGATCTGGAAGAGCTGCTCCAGCAGTCCCTGGAGCATGGACCTTCCCCACAGCAAGTGTAAAAGCTGCTTCCCAAGCAATGCTGCCTTGTGCATCTGCCCATAGAGCTTTCAGGGAGATGGTACAGAGGCTGAGTTCTCAAGACTATGAAATTCCTGCCAGCTGATGAAGATCAGGGTCTGGAGAGAGGAGAATGCACTGCCTCTGCTAAGAACAGGCAGGAAAATGATGCTGCTCCTCTCTCCAAGAAAAAGAGGCCAGCAACACATGAGCACCAGCACCATGGGCTGCCCAGGCTCATCCAGAACCTCCCCAGCACTCGGTGTCATGAGCAGCACACAAGAAGAGGATACAGAGGTGACAAAGGACCTTGGTGAGGCTGGAGACATCAATGTGTTTAGGATACAGAGAATGGAAAGTTGTGGAACCACATTTTAGGGTTCTGGGTATTTTTTTAAAAACATTTGCAGAAGATAAATACCAATCAACCAAGTGCTTCAAAACTGCACAGCAAAATGGGAAGCAGACACATGGGTGGATTTTCAGACAACTGGAAAATCATACTGGCAAAGTGTATGTCAGAGAATTAAATTGAAAAATAAATATATTGCTATTTTTAATTTGCAATCTACAGAAGTATATATACCTATATATTCTTAAATATTAAAAATACCTAGAAATATCACTGCCATACTAGTATAACAGCAAGTTTGCATGCATTGAGGTGGGATTAATAACTAATTCCATATGTTAGAATATATCAAGATTAAAATGCCTCTTTTACCTGTAGTGCCACTGGTAAAACAGACAATTGACAGATCTTCTGGTCGAGGAGGCTAGAAATACAAGAGGAGATTAAGAAAATCACATCAGTCAAATGCAGAAGAGTCAGTGGTAGAGACTGTTGACATTGTAGAAACCTAAAGATCAAGCCAGTTATGTTTTTGCTCTGGCATAACAAGCTATCATTCCCCTCAGCAAATATAACCAGGTTTCTTCAGGTGGTGCAGACTCTATTCCTCCCTTTATGCTATACCCCAGATGCTCTAAGGGCTTTAGTGTTTGTCTTGCAGTTAGTATTTGCCAAGCCACCACCTCTATCTGTAAATGTGTGGGACAACTTGAGATAATTCATCATTTTTCAGGTCAGTTCTGGAAAGAACTCCACAAGGGGACAAGATTGCAAAGCTGCTGATTGTTCTCATTTCCAGCAGCATCTCTGTATTCTTAGCACCACCCCATCCATGTGCTATTTTGGGTCATGAATGACTGAATAAACAGCTTGAACATCAGAAGTTGCTTCTGAGAGTTTTGTACAAGTATGAGCAGCCAGTGAAAAATATCAACACAGTTTTCCCAAAATATCCCATATAAACACTGCCAAGTAGTGCTTCTGAACTACAGAAGCCCCAGCAGTGAAGGGTACAGAGACATTCCCCCAGTGCCACCAGGGTAAGGGAGTGGAATTAGGGTAGCTTAACAATGGCATTTAATTACTGCCCCATTAACATGTTCATAGGAGGATGAGCTATCTCCATTAAGTGATCCAGGCAGAGGGAATAAAGCAAATACTGCACATTGCTCCCTCTGGGGGTGGTGAAGCCCTGGCACAGGTTGCCCAGAGAAGCTCTGGCTGCCCCATTCCTGAAGATGTTCAAAGCCAGATTGGACAGGACTTGGAGCAACTTGGTCTAAGCACCCATGGAAGGTGCCCCTGCCCATGGCAGGGAGCTGGAACAAGATGAGCTTTAAGGTCCCTTCTGCTGCAGTTGAAGTGGGAAAAGCAACATGGCAACACTCACCACAGGCACATGTCTACTCTCACGGCCACAGTCCTGGAAGAGATTAAATCAACAAAAGTGATTTCCACTTTAATTCCTGCAGTGTAACCCACTTGCTAATAATCTGCAAACCACTAAGGGAGAGTGTGAGCTAAAGCAGACAAATTCCTAGCTGGCACTGAGACCATCTCCATTACCCTGAGTTTCTTGCCTTAACTGCAGTGCCTTCCTTGGATTTCAAGTAGTGTTTGTTTGGTTGAGCTGCATCTAGGGTGTTTCAAAGAAGTGTGAGGCTGTAGGCTTACATGTAGGAGGACAGTGTCTCAAGTAACAACCCCCTCCCAGTGCTTAAATAGCTGCTGGTAGTGTATCTGAGGATAAAGAACTGAAATGTTGGCTCTGCTATCAACAAGGAATAACACCAAGGGGCAAGTGCACAAGCATCAGTGTTATCAGCCGCAAGCTGCTCTTTTGTGCTCTCCAGACACTGAACCTGACACCATTCACAAGTCCCTGTACATCTGTCTTTTTACAGATATTATCAAAAACAGTAAAAGGAGAGGGAGAGCAAACTCACCTCCACTTCCTGCATGGTCTGGATGCGAACCCCACAGCGCTTCCCTCTCTCTGCCAGCTCCTTCTCAAATGGGTCCATCAGGATGATAGAGCTCAGGCCTGGTGTTTCTCTTCTCTCCACATGGTCAAGGAGTATCCTGGCTTTTTCAGGCTTGTCACAAATGACCGTGGAAATGTCAGCTACAGGAAAAGCAGCCAAAAAAGCTGTTTGCAGTAATTTCTTTTTAATACAAGACTCTGGCTCATAGCTAACACTACATCAGTTCTGAAAGTCACTCCAGGCTACACCAGAAATCCAGCCTATAACACATGGTTCTCTTGAAAAATAAGGAAAAAATGCAATCTTAGCTAACCTAAATCAATGCCAAAGCTGTAGCTGACATTTATAATTATTCTGGGTTCAGCTCATAATATTAAAATTGGTCCCCACATGGATTAAAAAGTCTAGAAGGCAAAATATCAAGCAGCACAGGAGTGAGTGGCCCTAAAGTAATTCCCATATCCAGAGCAGCCCTTATCCATGGTTATGCACAACTGGGCATGGGGAAAAAGCAACAGAGGCAACCCTGCCCCAGCACAGGGACACAGGGCTCCTCAGGAACCTCTCTAAGTGAATTCAAGACACTCAACAAGTATAATCACAATGCCCCATCCCTGGAAGTGTTCATGGCCAGGTTGGACAAGGTTTGGAGCAACCTGGTCTAGTGAAAGGTATCCCTGCCAATGAAGAGGAGCTGGAACCAGATGAGCTTTAAACCTTCCAACCCAAACCATTCCAGGATTCTGTGATCATCTGTCTTTTAGAAGCAGAAAATGAACCATTCTGAGCAACAAAACTGATTTCTGAGAAGATCACATCAGTTTTGCTTTTACCTGTGTTGACAATGTACCGAATGGCTCCAGGACCTAAGGTGTCATACAGGGGAACCACCACCATGGAATAGGTGTAGCAAGCCAGCTCAGAGATGATCCACTGCAGGAGGACATGGAAGCACAAAGGTGAGAAGGGGCCATGAGAGCAGATGTAACTTGAGAAGAAGCAGACAGGTCAGGAACATTGTTAATGCAGTATCAAGTTGGACTTAAAACCTCACCTCTGGACGGTTTTGAGCAAAGACACCAATGAACTGCTTTGTGGATGGCTTGCAGCCCTGCTGCAAAAGGCCTGAACCCAGAGCTTCTGCTCTTTCAGCCACCTGGAATTTGGGGAGGAAAAATACAGTAAAAAAGAAGACTATAAACAATACCAAATTAAGCAAAGACTTACAGGGAGGCTCTCAAATTATTGTATTTCCTATCTAAAAGTCCAATTTTTATGTTATCATGAACCATCATTAGCTGACTAGCAGTTGATGTGGTCAGCAATGCCCCATGCCTCCAGAGTGCCTCAGTGCTGCTTTCAGGAGTGGGCTCATGGCATGGAGCCAGCCCCTGAAAGCCAACACACCCATGTAACACCAGGATGTGCCTGCATGGGGGACACCAGGAAGCATCACACAGTGCAGGAGCAACCTCCTGGTCTAATGTGCAGGCACCCCAACACCCCTTCTTGTGTTGGGCAGGGGAACAGAATGCAGAGCAGGTGTCACCTCCAGCTCACCTCCTTGTAGGACAGCCACTGGTAGGGCTGCTTGGGTTTCCTGAACCCCAGGCAGGGGCCATTCTCTGAAAGACACAAGTAGAGATGATGAGTTACAGTGAGGCAATGCCAGGAGTTAACACAAGGGGCCACGATGTGGGAGAGCCCTCCAGCAGCAGATCCATAGTTATCAGGTTGGTTCTCACAGCAATCTCCAGCAAATTACACACACAAGTGTATCTGATGGGGGATGAGCTGCTGGGATCCCCAAAAAGGCTTCAGTCCTCCCCACTGACAGCAGCAGTTTGCCCCAAACAGCCTCATTAAAAGACACTTCTCCAAAGGTCACATGAGCATTAGTGTCTGAGGAGGGCACTCATCCCAAACACCAGCTCCCACTACTTGCACTGCCTTTTGATTAGAAAAGGTGAAAATTACTATATTTAGCCCAGCCTACTCTGGAGGAGGGTAAAACAACACACTAGAGTGTGTGACCAGATGAAAATTTGGTAAGTTTGAGTAATTTGCTAATGGTACCTACTTTGAGAAAACCATTCCTCCATGCACCTACTGAGTCCTTCATTTCCCCTGTCGTATGGGGCAGAATAGGTGCAGTTCTACCGGGGGGTTTTATGGTACCAAAAATAATAGTCTGACCATGACATTGTTGTATCCAATAAGGCAGGACACCAGAAAGAGCAGACACAGAAACAGTTCTGGTACAGCAGGGAAGAGTCATCATAGCTTTTTGGAGTGGGAAGTGATGTCTCTCAAGTGTATGAGAGCTCTGTGACGATACCATTGACCATGGGGTAAGGACATCTGCATGGCCTGGTCCCCACCTCTCCCAGTGTCTGCTCCTGGGCCTCCTCACCACTGTGCTCTCACCAGAGATGCTGAATCCCCTCCTGAAGACCTCGTACATGGTCCTGGCATCGTCGTAGTAGTGCGTCAGCAGCTGCGGGCTGTCCCCAATCACCGAGCGGCGCGCCCCGGCCAGGCCCTGCCCGAGACAAGGTGGCACAAGATGACACAGCCATCAGCACTGCTCGAGGGCTGGGACATGGGGAAAGACCCACCATAGAGCACCACACTCCCCAAATGCCAGCAAGACCTGCCCCAAGACCAGAGGGATGTGAGGAGGGGGACATTGACCTCAGCACCTCAGGGATACAGAGAACCCTCTGGTCATAGAGGAGCACCTGACCCAGTTCATTGTCACTGAGATCATTGATATTTCCTTAGGGAATGGCATCAGGAATTATGGATCTGGAAGTAATGGAGTGGGGATGTGCTGGGGGAGGGAGCTGCTCTGGACTCCACAGGTCTCCAGGACTAGCACCATGAGCACCTCCACAAGGACATCCAGGCCAACACAAAGGACAGACTAAGGCAGAGGCCAGCCCCCAGTGCCATGAGCTCGGCAGAGGTATTTTAGGAGTGGGCATCCAGGGTGAGAATGAGCAAACCAGGACTGCACTGGGAGCCAGAAAAAAGTCTAAGTAAAGCCCTAACCACAGAGAAAAACTATTTTGAAAACTGTAAATTTTTCCAACCTTTTAAAAAAGCTGTTGGAATTAAAGACAATAACATCTTAGAGGGAACATCACAAAAGGCTTTAAAAATTTTCATCCCACTTTCATATATTAAAATAAGCAGAGACAATTTTCAGAAATATTTTTCTTTAAAACAGAGCTGCATCATTAAAGCCTTTTGCAAGCATAACAGTTAGTAACTCCTCAGCCTCTATGCATGGATTTGGATTTACTTTCTCTTACTATTACCAAGTGTGCAGCACCAAGCTCACCAATGGGCACACATGAAGAGTGCCAGATGATCTGGTCTCATCAGCTGTTGCCTTTCAGTTGTTTCTCACATGCAATGGCAGTGCCTCTAATTTTTGGCCATGGATGATTAAGCAAAGCTACGAGCAGAATTTTACTAAAAATCTAAGAGAAAAAATTAACATGCTCTATTCTACTTTTTTAGTTAATAGAAAAAGGTGAATTAAGGGGTGAAGTGATCCTTGGCACAGTGCATTACATGGTTGATTTCAGGATAAGGTTGGGGAACTACCAAAGGATAACAAAAAAGCCTTCCTGGCATCCCCCGTGGACATAGATCTGTAGAAACAAGTCCAGAGGAGGCCATGAAGGTGATTAGAAGGATGGGACACCTACCCTATGAGGAAATGCTGAGAGAGTTGGGGTTGTTCAGCCTGAAGAAGAGAAGGCTCTGGGGAGACCTTAATGGAGGGGGCCTACAAGGGAGCTGGGAAGGGACTTTTTACAAGTGCACATAGTGACAGAACAAGAGGTAGTGGCTTCACACTGAAATAAAGTAGGTTTAAATTAGACATTAGGAAGAAATCCTCCCCTGTGAGGGTGGTGGGGCCCTGGCACAGGTTGCCCAGAGAAGCTGTGGCTGCCCAATCCCTGCAAGTGTTAAAGGCCAGGCTGGATGGGGCTTGGAGCAGCCTGGCCTGGTGCCCATGGCAGGAGGTTGAAATGAGATGATCTTTAAGGTCCCTTGCAACTCAAACCCTTCTGTGACTTCCAGGCATGCAAATCTTGGGGAAAGCCAGCTGGGGCTGCCCCGGCCTCACCTCAACTTCCTCTGACTGCATGCGCAGGTCACAGGGCGGCTTCACGGCCCTGGGCCGGCTGGCAAACCAGTAGGCGACGACGGCCGCGAAGGCTCCGATGCCCACCAGCGCCGTGGCCGGCAGGTTGCGGAAGAACTGGCTGAGGTCATCAAACTCGGGGAGCCGCAGGCTCCGCAGGATTTCCTGAGCCTGCATCTTCTCCACCAGTGAAATGGCAAACTCTGCAAGAGCCAGAAGGATGGGTCAGGTCAGGCTGCGGATGGGCAGGGGAAGCACAAGTCTCTGGGAAGGTGAGAACGCGCTTTGTCTCATCGGCCATCGCAGACACCCTGCTCTGCTGAGCCATGGGGCTGCCTGCCCACGGCCACCCTGAGGAACACAGCATCTATGGAAGAGACAGAAGAAAGGAGGAAGGATCCGCAGCAGGGTGAGCAGGAACAGACAGCTCGCTCCCTAAGGACAACCGAGTACCAGTGTACAGGAGGTGATGCAGTTATCTGGAGTGAGAGATGCTGGGACAAGCTCTGGGATCCAGCTACGACCCCTCAGGGCTGCCAGGAGCTTTCTCTGCCTTCCCTGAGCAGGACTGCACAGACAGTTGTGCTGGGCTCACAGAGTGGGAGCGGCTCCTGGGAAAGGCAACGTCACACTGTGGATCAGGCATCACTCTAGACTTTGCCACAGCAGGTTGCCTTGCTTTTCCCTTTTGCACATACACAAACAGCCACCAGAGAGAAGAAGCTGGGCAGGTGGCTCCCTGCTCCAGAGAGGTCAGGCTGTCCTCAGGGGACTCGTGTCTGGGTGTTGAGTACACAGGGAACATTTTACGTAACTCCTGTTTACGTTGATGGCCCTGTATCAACTCCCCACTGGGGAGTCTCCAGTATTGGCCAGCCCTCTGATGGATGAGCCAAGCAGGTGCTGCCCAGGGGGAATCCAAACAGTTAAGCTTTCCCACAGCTCTATTTATGACTTTACAAGAGTCAAGGTCTTAAAAAAGTTTTTCAGCCACATGAGCACAGGCAGACCCCCTTCCCTCTTGCCCTCTGGCCTTGCTCCAGCTTGTGGAGCTACATTGTTTTAGTTCCATGAGGGGGCCAGGACTTCCCACACAACAGCACCACTAATACAAACCAGCTTTTTTTGTCTTGGAAACAGTGTCTGGGCTGCACTATCCTGAAGTCCTGAAGGTCAGGACTACCCTCTAGTAGCCTTCTCTGGTGTTTGTGCCAAGTGAGCATTGGAGCTGGCACAGGCCAGGGAGTGAACACAGGGGCACGCCTTGCACAAAGCTCTGGAGAAGGTTTGTAAGTTTGCACAAGAAAAAAAAACCACACCATAACAAACTATTAACCTCACAAACTTTTGAGTTATGAAATAGTGAGGGCAGCAGCAAGGGGATAGTTAGACAGAGCCCATGTTCAGGGTCATCCATCTCCCCCTGAGAGCTCTGGCCCAAACATCCCTCTGGCCCCATGCTGCTCCCTGATGCTGGCCCAGCATCCCACAGTCACCTCTGCTCTCAGAGAACTCCCGACTGTGCAAGCCCTCTGGACCACAACCCTCTCTTCAAGAATGCTTGAACCCCTCCAATAATCACATCCAGATGATGTGACCTGGGAAATACCCACACAGGAGGCAATTTCCTCCTGAGATTTGAGCATCTTTTCAGAAATCTCCACATATGATAAAATACTGCAATGATGTTAAGGATGAACTGTGAGGTTGTTGAGGCACTGGCACAGCTTGCCCAGAAAAGCTGTGGATGTCCCATCCCTGGAAGTGTTCAAGGACAGGCTGGATGGAGCTTGGAGTAACCTGGTATATGGAAGGAGTCCCTGGCCATGGCAGGGCAGTTGGAACTGGATGAGCTTTAGGGTCCCTTTCAAATCAAACCATTCTAAGATAAAATGATTTTATGAACTGAGACAGAGTACTGATTTCTCCCTCAATATTTCTCGACACCAGACTATGAAAAGCAGCCTGACAAACACACTTTTACTACAAAAACTGGGAGAGCTTAGCAAGGGAGCTATTCATTTACTGATGAATTGCCTATTTGTGCAAAAGCATTTCAGCAAGTCCCAATTAAGACTGTCTGCTCCCAGAAACAGCCTGACCCACCAAAAGCAGCCACCCAGTTTGCTGGTTACACTGAAATCTTGGGAATTACTCCCTCAACAGCAGGCTCTAAGTGCTGCTTTGTATCCATCCACGCAGTTAAGTTGAAAGTGGAAAGCTGGGAAGGTGCCTGTGGGAACAGCACTGCCATGGGGGTTGCTTGGCCACAGCCATATGCTTCTGTCCTGCCTCTGCCCTGCTCGGCTGCAGGGATTGCCTGGGAGGAAGCAGGAACAGGCTTTTACATCTGTCTGGGCATCCAGAGACATCTAGAGCTCATAGCATCCACAGAAGGATCATGAGAGTCAGGGCTGCAATTTCTGTCCACATTCAATTTGGGCACTGCAGAGTTCACACAACTTGCAGTAGTTAATCCCAACGAGTGGGGTTTGCATCCCAGAGTGATTCATGATGACTTCATACTCGATCTGCTCAGAGCAGCCAACCTGTCTGGGATGGTGGCCAGGAAAGGGGCCATGGGATGATCAGGGAGAACTGCCTCACCCCCTCCCTATACCCACAGAAAGAGGGGTCGGGGTGCCTGGATCGCAGCCTCCTCTGACGAGTCAGGACAAGCGGGTGAGCACCTCATGGTCACATGCTCTTGGAGTACATTTCTCATGTGACCAGGAAAATAAATAATAGTAATTTAAACCCAGCACAGCTGGGCTGGGTTACTCATAAGCAAGGTAGTGTTGCACCTCAGAGTGCACAGCAAGCAGCTGCTGCTGTCACCTCGGGCCCAGGAGCAGCAGCAGGATGCTCTCCACACCCCTTCACTACATTCCTGTTACCTTTGTGCCCCATTTCTGCCACCTCCTGGCCCCATTTTTGTTGCCTGAGGTAGATCTACCACCCTGCTGCAGTTCAGTTCCCCACAAGCAAGTAGCCCTGGGTGCCAGTGAGCAGAGCATGGCCCCCATTCATTTGGCACATGGAAACACTGACATTTCCATTTATTCCAAATGGTACTTCACATCACCGGAATTCTGAAATATTCCCATGGCAAAGAAAAGGGAAACAAATACGCAAGGAAGGACAGAAGAAAGTGGTTTGGTGAAAGGAAGAAGTGCTGGAGAGGTGCCTGGTAAGAGCTGGGGGTGCCTGGCACAGGGGAACTTCCCAGCCAGGGTCTGGGCTGAGTGGGGCTCTGGCAGCCTCAGGGCAGCCAGCAGTGACACTGGGCTCCAGGTCACCCACCAGCCTGTGTTCACAGCAATCACCCTCAGAATGGGGCTTATTTACTTTGGTAACAGCTCTCTTGTACCATTTAGTTTTCATCTTTTTCTGCTGGAAGTGATTCTGTAACTCCAGTCAATGGAGTTCAGTGTGGGAACAGCCTCAGACTACTGGTGTATGCCTAATGCAATTAAAATTTTACTGGTCCTGTGCAGCCACGTAATCACATCCTTCCTACCATTCCATCAGTGCCTGCTTGGGAAGAACAACTCCTGCTGGGACATCCTTATCCTCCTGCCCCCCTGCCTTCACAGTGGGATGGGGAAGAGGCGGGTGATCCATTTTATCCTGGAAAATGGGCAAAGTGTCCCATCACCATCCCTTTATTCAAGCCCCAAAAAAGGCTATTTACATTAGACTTCATAGCACAAAACCAAACCCAAATAAGCATCTTTTCAGTTTGTCTGAGAGAATAAGTGTTTGCAGTGGGGAACTACAAAGCAGAGCCAGTGACATGCAATGGCTCAGAGCCCACAGACCCTCCGCTTCTCCCCGAGCAAACTGGAATATTCCGTCAGCCAGCAGTCACCACGGATCCGTGTCCTTGGCTACGGCACTGGCTGCTCACTCATTTCACTGAGGAAACAGAATTTACATGATCTAAAACATCTCAATCCAGACAGGCAGATTTAGAGAGATTTCACTCCAGTGAAACACTACAAGCTTTTTGAACTCTTTTCTCATGTTCAGTTCTGCAGAGCCCACACCGTGAGATTTATAGTTGTTTTCCTGAAATGGGGTCAGTGACAGAAGATTTGCACAAAGAAGCATCCAGCAAAACTTGGACCACTCTCTCACCTTCCTGTGCAGAACAAAAACATGCCTAGTGCACTGTACAGAGGGCTCAGGGGACTTTGCAATAGGAATTCAAATCACAAATGGCACTCAAATTATGACTATGTCATTACAAGAGAGTTTCCATTTACCAAGGGAAAAGGGAGCATCAGCATTCCCAGGGACACACAAAGCTATTAGTCAGACTGCATCACTGGAAACCATTTGTTTATTTAAGTGAAAGCTGTTGCAATAATTAACATCTTTGCCACAGCCATGCAGGCAGAGGCATTTGGGGATGTTGTATATTGCTTGCAGAGTATAATCATTATTATTTTTCCTTTTTCCCCAAATTCCATGTAGGCATGCAGTGGGACCTTGGAAGGAGCCCCTGCCATTAAATGCAGCTCAGGTACCTCTGACCATCTCCAATTTGGCCAGGGAGCTCCTGGGACACCACAGGCTGTGAATTCCTAATCACTGCTGTAATTAAAACCAGAGAGGTGATGCCAAGTCAGCCTCTGCTCTGCAGCTTCACAAGGTTTGCCTGCATGAGCACAGAGGATGAGAAGCTGGATGAGCCTTCAGTTCTCGTCCTGAGGCCAGTCTGGCTTGGAGTTGGGCTCAGGTGAGGAAGGGGGTCACTGATCACTTTGCAGCAGGCTGGGCTCACATC
Organism: Notiomystis cincta; assembly: GCA_013398075.1. Lineage (NCBI taxonomy): Eukaryota > Metazoa > Chordata > Aves > Passeriformes > Notiomystidae > Notiomystis > Notiomystis cincta. The sequence continues at coordinate 36,003 of VZRX01011052.1, forward strand.
TCTCTAGATTTTATGGGAATTATGGATCTAATGAGATCTCCTACCACAGACTGTATTGTGCCTCAGACACAAATGCAATACCCAGTTTAATCCAAACCTGCAGATTTTTTCTCATTTGCTTTACTTAAACAGTAAGATTTGGAAGATTTACTTAAACAGGAAGATTTGGAAAACTGATGGCACTTGGCCACCTTTCTATTTTCAACTAGTTTCAGATCAGGCCAATTTATTCTCTGTTTTAATGATTTTACACTATAGTGTTTATGGAAATGGTAATGCCATGCTTTACAGCAGGTTAAAGCCAGTGTTAATTACAGAGAGAAAATGTCATTATGTATTTGTTGGGCATTACAGAGAGCTACTGAAACCTTACAGAACAATTCCCTGCTGTGAGACAGGAAGCCAGGCAGTCTGCAAGCATGCAAACTGCTTGAGAAAGAGTAAATGGTGTAATAAACATAAAGGGGAAAATAGGAACACCAGAAGTATCTGAAACAATGAAAGAATCACTGTGTGGAAATCCAATAAGCAGCCCCAAAATGAACCAGGAGACAAGCAATACTTGGCTCATATAGTTTTGCAGGACTCCTAACAGCTTCTGTCCCACACATGCAGTTGTGGTATAAACACATCACCCCACCAGTGACCCCAAACATTTCACTGCACACCCTGCATTCCTCCAGAGCAGCCTGGCCAGGGGGACCCCACAGCCCTGACCCACCACACATACCTGGATGCAAGTACAGGCACCCTCTGTAGTCTGCAAGGGTTAATCAGCCACACTGGGATTCAGCAATTACTGGGATTATTGATCAAGCCAAGGCTAATACTACCTGAAACCTTTTGGAATGATACTGCTTTTGCTCCTCTGAAGTGACCTATCTCGTTATAGCCCTTTTCCCCATTTAATGTCTCTCACCTTCAGACACATCACCCTAAGCCATCTCCCACAGCCTCCACATGATGTATCACTGCTTTGATTTTTGGGACAGCACATTTTCATAAAAACTGTATTTTCCTTTAAAAAATGCCTCCTACCTACCAAAACCAGACCAAAGCAAACTCTTACAGGTGCTTAATTTTACCCACTGAGTGAAATAATTGCCTCCTCAGTGCACAACCACAATTACTGTGTTTTACTTAGATCACACAATTCTTTGCAGGGTCAAATAATAATCGAGGACTCAAAGCCAAAACATTTGGCCTCATTGACTGTGGTTCCACTATAACTCAATGAGTTATAATTGGAAAGGGGAAAAAATAGAGGGGGAATAAAAGGAACTGGTTTAGAGATAAAATTTCTGGGTTTGGACTATTCTGCCAGTCCTCAGGCAACATAAGAGAGGGTGAGAGGCAATGGCTAGCAAACAGGGGAGGAAAGGCACATGCTGCCTGTGAGGTTGTGGCACTTCTCCAGGGAGCAGACACTGGAGAAGAACCCCATGATCAAGAAATGCTATAAAAGCAGTTTATAACTTTTATATTCTATTTTTACTAACAAAGAATATCCTTCTCCCCTTCCTTTGAGAATCAGACCCATCCAATCTGTGAAACTGGCCTTTTGCCAGCATGACTATTAGAGAACAAGGTTTCAATGGTACCTAAGCCTCTTTAGCTCAAATTGCTTTCATGCCAGCAGAGCCAGCTGGGGGCTCAGTGCACCCTGAACTCAGGGTCTGGGGCATGGGAGCAGACCTGGGGCTGCAGTAATGCCATCAGAGACTGTCCCCATGCCCCTTCCTCCCTGCTCACCCTCTCCCAGTGCCCTCCCTACTACTCAGCAAGGTGGAGTTAGCAGCAATGGAAAAAGGCTTTGCATCCAGGCCAAGCCTTGGATCTGGAGGGGGAGAAGAATAAGGCAAATAAACTTCATGGCCAGGAGGCCAGCCATGCTTTCCTGTGTCCTCTGGTGACTGACTCAGTGAAGAAGTGGGGAGAGCACAGGGATGGATGAAAGAGACCAGTTTGGCACCAGCATGTAGTTGGGGCTGTGGTATAAACTTGGCCCAGTGGTGTATTATTTTTTAGGAGAGACAGTTTCACTCAGGACAGAAAAAATGCCTCAGAGAAAAGGCTGCTAAAGTACTGGGTTCCCATTTATATGTGGTATTTACACAGATACAATTACATATCTGCATGTGTGGATGTAAATGTTTGTGTGTGCATGTGCATCTATATAAAATATATATAAAAAATAGAATTTCTCCCTACTCTGGGTGACTGATGATAAACAGCACTAATTGCATAACAACCATGTGCCCCTAAAATTACTGTAGAGACATCTCACTCCTTAAAGAATGCTAAGCAGCTGCTGCATTAAGAGCCTGGGTGTGACCAGGGCACCACGTTTCCCCATGGTTCCTGGGGCCAGAGCTAATGGCAGACTCCAGCACTGGGCTCAGGGGCTTTGCTGACCCTCCAGCTTCCATCCACCTCCCTGACAACCCCAACCCCTAAGGCAGGGCACAGACAAAGGATGGGAATCTCCAAGCAACCAGAGGAGCAGCACTGGCCTCCGCTCCTTCCTGCTCTGCACTGCTGGGAAATGGATTTGCAAAACACAGGATCTTTGCAAGCATCCACTAAAAAGGAAAAAAATGCTAACAAGGAGCTCAGTGTCCTGAAAGAGCCCAGTAATCACACGTAAATAGAAGTATTTAAAGTATCTAAAATATCTACAGCATATTGGTCCATTGCCAAGAGAAATTATTCAATAAATAACTCAGTGCTGTGCAGAGATTTTACTTTAGACATTTGAGATCTTTCAGAGAGCAAAATCCAGCCCCCAGCTGTCTGGAAATGCCCCTTGCTCAGAGCCATGCACGGACTATCAACTCATCCTCATCTTTTTGCATTGTGTCCCTCTTCATCCACTGATACCAAATCCTCATGGAAAGCTTCATCCTCCCTCCCACACCTCCTCACCCTCTCAGCACAGCTCAAACATGTGGACCAACCTAAAAATACCTTTTGCACCCCTGAGCAGATCAGTGTAGCAGCCCTTGGAAGCCACCATGACTCACACACATGGAAAAGCCATGACCAGGAATCTGGTCCAAATCTACCACTCCTCTGGATAACAAAGCATCAAGAAGCCAGTGCAAACATTTTAAGTTTCCTACCAAAAGGAAAAAGCTCAATAGCTCTGCTGTCTCTGAAGTCAATCAGTTGCCTAAGGCACAGTAACAAAAAAGCTCCTCTATCTGTTGAAACATCCTTAAAAGGTTACCCAGCACCAGCATGAGCCAGAGTCATGAGGTTTCATTGACCAGGCTAAAAATCTCAGCCTATGGTTGCAGAGGATGGAGTTCAGATGGGAAAACCCACATGGGATATTTTTGCACCCACTGTCCCCCTATCATATTCATCTTGTTCCCCTTAAGCCACTGCAGCTTCTGTGTGCTCAGGCCATTCCTCCAAGTTAAAACATAACCCAGCCAGCAGAAAACCACCAAAGTTGTGGGTTTTTCTGGCTGTCTTCAGTTCTCTGGAGCCTGCTCACACAACTGCAGCAAAATCAGCACAGAGGCTGCAAAGTTCCATCTGGGGAAATCATAGCCTGATCCCCCCTGTGCTCTTCCCTGGCTCACAGGCAGCATAGTCCACAGGAGCATTCCATTGATGTGACTACAGCAGGAGAGAATCTGGCACTCAGCCTCATGGCAGAGCTTGCAGGTGGTAGTGAACCCTGCACATGTTTACTGGGCTCATGCTGAGGTGCCATGTGCTGCTGGCATTGTCACACAGGGCTGCACCCTGACAGTGCATCATGGGGCTGCTTTTGCCAGGGCTGGGGCTGCATTCTCAGAATGCTCACAGAACATCTGCAAAGCTCCCCTCTTCCCAGGAGTACCCATGAGCAATTGTCAGCTTCAGTTCTTGTGAAGAATGAGGTTTGTTGGGTTGGGTTTTGGCTTTTTGTATTTTTTAGTGGCATTGATGATTGATTGTCACATATACTATATGATTCCTGAATATTCTGTGTCAGGCAGCAAACAAACAGCTTAAAGAATGGAACAAAAATAGTTATCTGGGGCAGAGTACAAAGAGAAGCACTGAATGGAAAGAGAGAAGGGAACTGCACCCCTGACAGTTGGCTTGGCAGAGCGGAGATGTGAAGGTGCTTTGCAAAGAGCTTGATGGCTTGTTGCCAGAGAAACTTTTGATGTTTGCCTTTAAATATTGGACTTAAATAAACTTTAGTACTGTCTGTAGAGGCCCTGGTCCAGCTAAGAAGCCCAGCCACCTGAAGACTCTGCAGCAGTGTCAGTGCTGGACAGTGCAGAGGTGCAGGGACCACAAGGGGACAGCCTTCAATGCACCTAGGGGAGATGTACTCCCCCCCTCGGCTCACTGCCCCATTCATTTTCAGTCTCTCCACATGAACATGCCATAGCCAGGCCCTCTGTGGCTATCTCACTCTACAAAGCCCCTAGCCCACGGCTGAGTGGAGGCAAGGAGGTTTTGGGTGCAATGCCAGGCAGGGAAGAAGCTCATACAGAAGCATGCATTGCCCTGGCTGTTGAGGGCAGGCTCTGCTGTCCCCACAGCAGGTCCCTGCACTGCCAGTTACCAGCTCTCCATTTCCATTCACACCCCGCCCCTGGCTGCATCTGGAGGATCACTGTGTGTCACAGTTCAAGGGACAGCCCTGGCCCTGGCTGCTCTCCTGCCACATGCACAAACTGCACAGGTCTGATTCCTGCTGGCTTTGGGCAGGGTGGGATGGAGGACCCCAACCCACACCACTGCTGGCTGGGCCATGGGGCCCCTCTTCACCTTATGCCCACACTGGGGCACATGGCTGTTGGCACAGAAATAACTGTCCTGCAGAAAAGGTGCTTAGTTTACAAGCAAATCCCCACCTGGCATGATCAGATGGCATCCAGGTCCCAGAGTGGGGTCATGTTCTCCCTGCATGACTCCCTGACCCACTGCACACCCACCTCCACTCCCACCTGGAGCACAGCTTGGTAGAGCAACACAGGCTGGGATGCCCCACTGTATTCCAGGCCTGCCAGGGCAAGGAGTCCTCCTGACCATCTGCCCCTTCCATCACTTCCACACCCACCCTGCCTTTCCCAGGCACCAGCACAAATATTTGTGTACCAGTCCAAGGGTACTGATCCAGCTGCAAACCTTGGGTTCATTGCTGCTACTTCTTCTGGCAGCAGTACAAGAATAAAGTGGTTTCTAAATAACACTTTGAGGATCCTGCCAGCCAATTGCATTAAGGCAAGCATGGGAGTGCTTCATCAAAGTGACACAGAAAACTAAACAAGCTCCTAACAGAAAGCCTTCCATAATGCTTAAGACATGACCCAGTGGCATGCCCAGAGTTAGTCCTGCAGAGGATAGGGAAGAACAGGAATGTTTTGGATACCACTTCCAGGTGTTAGCCTGCATTGTCTCTCTGACAGCTCAGACTGGACCAAAACACTTACTTGGTCAAACTTCAATTTTGCGTTGCCTTCTGCAATATCAACAAATGTTCACAGCAGGACTAAGCAGGCCAGACTGCAGCTGGCATTGCCTCCAGCCACAAAGATCCTGGAAATTTGGCCTGTTGCTGTCTGCAGGATGCTGCTTGTACATTATCACACCACAGATTTTCATCTTCTGCTGCAAATGTAGAGAGAGACCTCACAGCTTGGGCCATATCATAGCTAAACACTGCCTTTATTATTATAAGGAGCATTTCCCTTTGTGCCAATCTTACAGCTTGAAGAGCTCCAATACTTATTGACCTGCGACTGCAGTTAAAGCAAAACCACATGAAAAAGGAGAGGACCAAAAGGCTCTGCCAATTCTGTCAAACACAGGCCCATAAAGACAGTGTTACAACTGTCACTGGAAACTGAAACCAGAAAATGACATCAAAAATGGGAGCTTACAGAAAAGTAACAGTAGTGTCACTAACTATAACAAATAGAGTTGTATCCGTCTCTTAGAGTAAGCTGACCATAATTAGACCAGGTTAATTACCAAGAAAGTGCCCTGCAAGTCCATGGAGTCACAAATGGCATGGGTTGGAAGAGACATTGAAGATCATCCAGCCATCCACCCCAAAATGGGCAGAGATGCCCTTCACCAGGTCAGATTGCTCAGGCCTCCATCTGACCTGGCCCTGTAGTTGTGATGCTTTTCTGAAGGACCCACAGATGGGTCTGCACAGATGGGAAGGAGTGAGGGGATCCCAAAGGTAAAGTACATGGAGTTTTGTCCACACCCTGTGCACATAGAACATGACTGCCTGAATCTGCTCCAGGTTTTACCCCAAAACAAAGCAGAAACTGAAGGCAGTTTTGAAAGTTGTTCAAGGCTTATCTGGCAACCTTGCAGTGCAGTAAGGGGCAAGAAAATAAAGAGGCAGGCCAGGTGCCAAGAATCTAAGGGAAAGCAGCTCCCCCCTCCCACTGCAGGTGTGGGACAGCAGCAGGGACAGCAGTCAGAGCAGGAGCAGCATGATGCAGCAGCCTTGCCCGCTGCACAGACCTGCCGGCTCCCGCTGTGCCCTCTGCCTGCCTGGGCCCTGTGCCAGCAGCCTCCGGTCAGAACTGAAACACGCTGCCTGCAAACAGCCAGAGCTTCTCAAAATAATCTCTTCTGTGCAAGAGAGTATCACCGTGCTTTTAAAGGAACACAACTTGAGGTTTCTCTCTTGCATGACATCAGTAAAAACAGAGTGATTACTGCAGAAAGGGCCTGGCATTAGGGACACTCTCAGTGCCTGGGTGCAGAAGGTTTTCCAGGGAGGCCCCACAGTGCACACAGCCACCTCTGCCATGCCTGACCCACCACACGGGACACCCCAGCAGCAGGGACCCTCCACCTTCCAGGATGCTCTCTGAAACTACTGAAAGCATCATTCTCCCATTCTCTTCACATCCCCCACCCTCTCTGTCCCTCCAGCATGCCAAAGGATGGGATGCACCAGCAACAGGCACGTAACATCACAACACAGCAAGCAAGAAGGCACACTATGTCCAGAGAGGGGATTTCATGGCTACAGATAAGGTTTTCATGTTCTGTCCCTGACACCAGGGTGCACCCCCATGAGCTCTCACACCACCAGCAGCAGGCTCTTCTCATGTGGATGGAGCATGCTCATGGTTCCATGCTTGAGGAAGGTGTGAATGCACAGCATGGAATTGAGAACAACATCACACAGTACACTGAATACTTGGAACCTACCACTGCAGCATAGCTTTGGCAAAGGCAAGTTTTGTCACCAGCACCGGGAGATCCCTCTGGCAGAGACGCACATTGCAAAGAGCCTACACTGAAGTCTGGGTGGCTGAAAGTTGAGACACAGAAAGCACAGAAACCAGCAGGGTGTCACAGAATCCCAGAGTCATTTAGGTTGGAAAAGCCCTCTAAGATTATTAACTCTAACCATTCCTCCAGCACTGCCAGGCTAGCCACTAAACCATGGCCCAAAGTGCCATATCTGCTCGTTTGTTAAATCCCTCCACGGGTGGCGTCTCCACCATTCTCCTGGGCAGACTCTTCCAGAGCTGAAAAATTCTTCTGGTGAAGAAAATGTTCTTAACATCCGACCTAAACTTCCCCTGGCACACCTTGAGGTCACTTCATCTTGATCCTCCATTTTCTACTTGGGAGGAGACCAACCTCCCCACCTAGCTTCAACGTCCTTCGCAGAGTGATAAGGTCCCTTCCGAGCTTCCTCTTCTCCAGGCTGAGCTCTCGCAGCTGCTTGTCACCAGTCTCGTGCTCCACATTCTCCCTCAGTTCCACTGACCTTCTCTAGACACACTCCAGCACCTCAATGTCTTTCTTGGACTGAGGGGCCAAAACTCAACACAGGATTCAAGGTCAGCAGCCACAACTAAACAGGTGTGCCAGGCTCTGCAGGGCTCCTGCTGTGGGAAACAAGCCCTGATGTGTAGGGTCAAGAGTTTGGGGCAACAAACCCAAACGGGCAGAGCCCTTCAGGGAAGCCCCAGATGCCAGGCTCCATCTCTGCATCCCAGTGGCCTTGCCCCACGCCTGGCTGGGTGCAGGTAGAGCTGGCCCTCACCTGGCTGATCCCGGGGTGACCGGGGGGGTCCCTGGCCCCCAGGGCTCTCACCCCACGCTCTGGAGCTCCACAGCCCACGCGGGACCTACGGGGCCGTTGCCTCCAGCGCTGGGATTTCCA
>VZRX01011052.1:44262-58664 GCA_013398075.1 Notiomystis cincta
CCTGACACCAGGGTGCACCCCCATGAGCTCTCACACCACCAGCAGCAGGCTCTTCTCATGTGGATGGAGCATGCTCATGGTTCCATGCTTGAGGAAGGTGTGAATGCACAGCATGGAATTGAGAACAACATCACACAGTACACTGAATACTTGGAACCTACCACTGCAGCATAGCTTTGGCAAAGGCAAGTTTTGTCACCAGCACCGGGAGATCCCTCTGGCAGAGACGCACATTGCAAAGAGCCTACACTGAAGTCTGGGTGGCTGAAAGTTGAGACACAGAAAGCACAGAAACCAGCAGGGTGTCACAGAATCCCAGAGTCATTTAGGTTGGAAAAGCCCTCTAAGATTATTAACTCTAACCATTCCTCCAGCACTGCCAGGCTAGCCACTAAACCATGGCCCAAAGTGCCATATCTGCTCGTTTGTTAAATCCCTCCACGGGTGGCGTCTCCACCATTCTCCTGGGCAGACTCTTCCAGAGCTGAAAAATTCTTCTGGTGAAGAAAATGTTCTTAACATCCGACCTAAACTTCCCCTGGCACACCTTGAGGTCACTTCATCTTGATCCTCCATTTTCTACTTGGGAGGAGACCAACCTCCCCACCTAGCTTCAACGTCCTTCGCAGAGTGATAAGGTCCCTTCCGAGCTTCCTCTTCTCCAGGCTGAGCTCTCGCAGCTGCTTGTCACCAGTCTCGTGCTCCACATTCTCCCTCAGTTCCACTGACCTTCTCTAGACACACTCCAGCACCTCAATGTCTTTCTTGGACTGAGGGGCCAAAACTCAACACAGGATTCAAGGTCAGCAGCCACAACTAAACAGGTGTGCCAGGCTCTGCAGGGCTCCTGCTGTGGGAAACAAGCCCTGATGTGTAGGGTCAAGAGTTTGGGGCAACAAACCCAAACGGGCAGAGCCCTTCAGGGAAGCCCCAGATGCCAGGCTCCATCTCTGCATCCCAGTGGCCTTGCCCCACGCCTGGCTGGGTGCAGGTAGAGCTGGCCCTCACCTGGCTGATCCCGGGGTGACCGGGGGGGTCCCTGGCCCCCAGGGCTCTCACCCCACGCTCTGGAGCTCCACAGCCCACGCGGGACCTACGGGGCCGTTGCCTCCAGCGCTGGGATTTCCAGCCAGAGCCGGGCAGGTGATTTCCCCCAGCTGAGGCTGTTGGAAACACCCCCAACAACTGGAAACTGCCACAGCCATGTGCCAGTGACCCCCGTCCTGCGGCCCCGCCGCCAGCTCTCCCGCATCGCCCCCCGCGAAACGAGGCCACCCAGCCCCGGCAGCACCGGGGCCCCTCGGAACAGCGGCTCTCCCTGCTTTTTGCCGCTTCCCTTCGCTCGGCATCCCGCAGCCCGGCTCCAGCGCAGTCTGCGGGGCCCCGGGACCCGCCCGGAGGCCCCCCGGGACGGGCGTCTCGTCTGGAGCCTCCCGGTTCCTCCCCACCCCTGCCGAGCCTCGCCCGGGCGCAGCTCGGGGAGTGCGCTCGGACGCCGGCCCGGGGCCTCCCTCGCGGGGCAGTAACAGAGCGAAAGCCGCCCGCACTCACCATNTCCGCCCGCGCCCGGGCCTGCGCCGCCCGGCCAGCTCACGGCCGCGCTCTGCCCTGCCGGTCCCCGCACAGAACTGCTGACTCCAGGCCGGCCCTCCCCCTCCCATCCGCAAACGGCTGAAAGAAGTTAAGCTTGGCTAATATCGGCTTAGGCTGGATTAGCGCAGCGGCAGCAGCGATGCCCACTGTAACCCTTGAGGTTCCACATCCCGGCGCCTTCCAGCGAGGAAAACCCCGCTCCCTCCGCTCCCGAATATTGCAGTATTTTCGCACATCTCTGTCATACTGGAGAATTTACAGGCTCGAAGCAAGGCTTTTGGGTGTAAAACTGTACAACCTTACTGCAAATGCGCAGTTTGAAATTAGAAACGGCTTTTTTTTTTTTTTTTTCTTTGGGAAAAGTCATCATACAATAAAGTTTCTGACACTAAGAAAGTCTGTGCCACCAGGTCTGGTCTGCTGAACTAGAAACTTCACAGCTCGGATATGGGCAGACATTTAAATGGGCAGATGGTGACAGGAGAAAGGGTAATGGCTTCACATCGACAGAGAGCAGGCTTACATTAGATACTGGGAAGTTCTTCCCTGTGAGGGTGGTGAGACACTGGAGCAGGCTGTCCTGAGAAGCTGGGGATGCCCCACCCCAGGATGTCCAGGGCCAGGCTGGACAGGGACTGGAGTAATCTGAAATAGTGGAAGCTGTTCCTGCCCATGGCAGGGGACAGAGGGATTGGAACTGGATGACCTTAAGGGTCCCTTCCAACCCAAAACATTCTGTGATGATTGAGTAGAATAAATACAAATCACCTGAATATTGCCAACATCATCCTTATAATGCTATATATATTAAAAGAAAAAAACCCAACACCCTGGTATTTCAGCCCAAACCAGGTTTTGTCAATTTATACTGAAAATAACAAGACCAGAACTTTGAAATTCATTTGTCATGGTAAATTGTTAACATTTACATTTGAGAGATCTGTCTGAGATACTCTCTTAACTACAAGAACATTCCTTTTAACTGAAAGCCAACAGTGTCTGGTAGCTTCCAACTCCCCACTCCTAAGCAAAGATAACATGGGTTTGCCACCCCTGGGCCCCCAGGAGCCCTTGCTCCATATCATCACGTCATTTAATGTTTATTCTTTACTGTTCTGTCCCTGCTTAGGACTCTGGCTCTTAGGAAGGCATCTGGCCTTCCAGAGGCTGGATATCTGGCATTATTAACATGAAATTATTGTTTTCCTCAACTCCTTTTTTGCTGGCTGGATCTTCACAACTGCTTGGCAGAAAGGGGGGGAGCAGAGGGAGAGAGGATGTCTGAACACTCATTATTACCATAGTTAATAAAGCTTCTGTCTGACCTGTCCTAAATTCTGCTTGTGATATTGGAGTTAGTGATGGAGAATTCTCAAAGAACACTTAGCACCCATGAATGAAGAGACTATTTAATGAGATTTCAGGCAAGCTTGTCAAATATCACTCCTTTGGGTCACATGGGGAGTGTTCTGCAATCAGGCTTAATTCATCAAATTGCCAGGGTAGGGCAGGGAGTACTAGACTGAATGGTCTGCAGGTGCAAATCAGCATCACAGTGCTGGATTAATGGGATCTCAGCAATATTCACCAGCTCAGATTCCTGCCCCTTTGTTCCTTATGAGCCACAGCTTGACAGAATCTTTGTAGTCAGGAACACATTTCATGTGTGTGAACAGCCCTGGGCTGGCTGGGACTTCAGTGCTGGTAGCCCACAGTCTCAGCACATCTGTGTTCATGACAAAATGCCCTAAAGGTGATGTGGGAATCCCGATTTCAAATAAATACTGGATTAAAAACAACTTCCTGTGCTATGGAGGTCTTCTTTCAAGCTCCTGCTGGTAAGGGCTGGTCTTGCTTATCAACATGAAGCTCACCATGGGCAATATACCCTCAGGACAGGTGGTGAGTGAGAAAAACGTGTTTTGTGGTAGAGTCTGAGCCTTTTACCTTCTCTGTAAATACACTGAGCAGTAATTTCCATTCTCTTGACTTGCTTTTGTGGCATGTACACACAGTATATGGACATACTCTGAAACAACCATCAGAGATATTGTGGGAGAACAAAGGCAGGAAACTGGATGTGGGCTGCCTACCTTAAGGGAAAAATTACATAAGTATACTCTAAGTAATACACTGAATAAAAGCTTTCCCCCTGCCCCAGAATTTTCTGCCAGGTAATTTGCAAGGCAGAGTGATGGGGACAGGGCTTTAAGGGAAGACAGCCTCATTCTTTGGACTCACAGCTGAGAGGAAGCATGCAGTTCCCCATAAACAGGGATTTGCTCTGAGATCCTTTGGCATGGGAGCACAGAGACCAGTTCAAGTCTGTTTTCAGATCCTCCTGCAGACGTGTGACCTGTGCCCTGCAGAACAGAAAGCTGAGGGCTGGTGGGGCTGAGCATGGAGATGCTGAGCATCCAGAATCCCACCAAGGCAATAGGAGCCACAAAACCCTTTGAGCTTAGAACCAGGATGTGGGTGATTTCTGCTTTAGAAATCTGCTCCAAACTGCCTCTCACCTTAGAGCATTAAGTACCAGGGATGTTTATACTAGTATAAAGGAAATTAGATTTCAAGTTTTGTGCTCTGTCTAAAGCCCAGTGAGACCCAACTACCAGTAAATTCAATGGAAAGACTTCAAAGGACTTCTATGGGATTTGGCTGAGACCTGAACCATCCAGGAAAAAAAAGATATATCAGTAAACCACAGTGCTTTTAATGCTCCCCACCAAACACAAAGTTAGAATCCTATAAGAGATAGTAACCTATGGAATCTCACTATGCTTTTATATTTTATCAAAATTAATGAGAATTGCAGATTAAGGTTGAATTTTAAATATTGCTGTTTATAGCCAGGAGAATACAGGATAGGACACAGTGTAATGATTTTAAACTAAAAGATTGTCAATTCAGACTAGATAAAAGGAATGATTTTTTTATAATAAAGGTGGTGACACACTGGTACAGGTTGCCCAGGGCAGCAGTGGATGCCTCATTCCTGAAAACATTCACGATGAGCTTGGACAGGGCTTGGTACAACCTGGTCTAGTTGAAGATGTCCCCTCATTGTAGGGGGGTTAAACAAGATGAACTTTAAAAGTCCTTTCCAAGACAAACTATTCTATGACTCTATGTAGAATCATCAGAGCAGCTAAACAAGGCTGAACCACCAGGAAACCACACAGAGCTGAGATAGCCTGGGAGCTTCCATTGCTCGACAGAAGAGTTCACTTGGCCCTTCAAAATTCTGAGGATAACTCAAAAAACCCCCAGCTGCTGCTGTGGTTTTCAGGACATTCCCATAAACCAGAGTGATAGCTTCAGCTACAGAACACAAATCTGCCAACAGTATCTCTACATTCCTGAAGGCCCATCCATGGAAAATTGTGCCTCAAGCAGAAATAAAACCCAGCCACTAATTCAAATAATGTGTAAGAAAGGGGAGCTTTACTGCCTTGTGTTTCTTTTTAGTGGTCTCCTTTCCTTTTCTATATCTTCTGGTTAGATATAATGCTTTTATGTTTATACAGCCTATATTTTTTATGACTTCCAAAGAGCTGCAGGAAGGAAGCATACAGCACAAACAGAGGATTAATTCAATAATTAGGAACATTAATATGATGTTACTGGCCAAGTGTTTCTGCCTCCTCTCCCTCTAGCCCTAAATTTCCTTACACCATAGGGATGCTATGATAATTGATGGCAAGGGAACAAAAATAAACCCAGGATGACAAATTTATTGCTTATGCATGTCATCCTCAAAACACTTTACAGGCATCCAGAAGCAGTCTCCACATTGCAACTGAGCATGGTAGGGGCAGCACACAATGAGGTGCAGGGGCCATGTCCTGTCCCTGTCCCAGGGGGTCTCTGCTGCACCCTGGCACGTCAGCAGGGCTGGCAGCCATGAGCCAGAGTCCCCAACCACAGCCCACATCCAGCTCCAGTTCCCCTAGCAGCAAGAGCCTGGCACTGTGCTAGAAAATAAGGAAAAAAGGGGGGGATGGCATCATCTCATGGAGGGTTTTTGAGAAGTCTGTGGTTGGGCTGTGATTTGAGATGTCCTTAAATATTCCAAATTAAATACTTTGCTGAAATATTTTTTTTTCTCCTGACACTAATAACAAGCTTTTTAAACACACGGTTTATGTTTCAGGATCTTTGTTGTAGTTTCAGGGTTTTTTATTTATTTTGTTAACTAAAACAGTAATTAGGTTATTTCTATTTTTGTTTCTAGACAGTTCCCTTTGCTGATCCCACACCCTGCAGCACCCTGCACCTTTCTGTGCCTGACACTGCTGTGACTTGCTTTTGCTCTCCTGTTTCCACAGATACTTTCAAGTCACCCTAAAGACATCTCTGTCCATGCTAAATTTTGCAAACTCTGCAAGTCTTCTGTGGCTGCACATAAGAATTTTTAGTTCAAAGGTATATAGCACATTTTTTCTGACTTCTGTCAGGGCTTTCCCTGTCTCTAGCCTCCTTCCCCATAACTGCTGCAAAAACAGTCTTAAAATCCCTTTTCCTGGATATTTTAAGCCTCCAAGACACTGGAGCAAAGTTCCAAAGGGTTAAGATGGAGGAGGACCCCAGACGGTTCATTCTGCAGTCTCAATGACCCAGAGCTTTTGCCTTTTCAAATATATTTAACCATGTAAAGTGAATAGAGGATATGCAAATGCCTTTTCTGAAAGGAAACACAGCCCTGAATTGTTGTTGGCAGGTCAGAGCATCACACCACCCTCGGCAGCCTCTCAGCTGCGGGAGATTTGGGCTGGAGGAGGCGGCACAAAAAGACCCTTTTCAGGCAGAAAAAAAGCAGGGCTCGGTATTCCAAGGAGTCAGAGGGAGGAGGTCACTGGGGATGGCTCCCCTGGCACCTCAGATCCCTGGTTCCGTGGGAAGGTGATGAGGCCCTGGCACAGGTTGCCCAGAGAGGCTGTGGCTGCCCCATCCCTGGATTCAAGAGCAAGCTGGACAGGGCTTAGAGCAAACTGGTTTAGTGGCAGGTGCCCCTGCCCTGTAGCAACACGGGTGGGTGTGCAAGAGAGACCCACAGTGAACAAAGGTTCAGGGGACATCAGGACACTGGCACAATTTGGGTGACCTTTCACAAGCTGCTGCTCACAGGCTGTCCACAAGCTGCTCTCAGCTCCAAGGAGCCATCTGAACATTTGGCTGAATAAGAGATAATTCTGAATGAGATCACCTGGCGTTTTGGAGAATGGTTTTACCTAAAACTGAGCTGTGTTGTTGTCTTGGTGTTGCCAAGATATCTGCCACAGGAAGGCAGGAACCTCCCTTGGAATGGAAAATATTACCTCCTTCCCTCCAAATTATTATAACTTTGAAATTACAGGGCTTTCAGGGAAAGATATGGGAAAAGGAATAACAGTGCTTTACTAGAATATATATATATATATATGTGACAAGGCAGACAAACAACAGCAGCAACAACAAACAGAACCAGAAACCCAATACCAAACAGAACCAGAAACCCAACACCAAACAGAACCAGAACCCAACAACAAACAGAACCAGAAACCCAATACCAAACAGAACCAGAAACCCAACACCAAACAGAACCAGAAACCCCACAACAAACAGAACCAGAACCCAACAACAAACAGAACCAGACCCCAACATCGAAGAGACCCAGACCCCACGGAGTTCCCCCTCGCTGCAGTTCCGCTCACGGCCGCCAGGGGCGCTGTGGCTCCCGGCCGGACAGGGGTGCGCTGATNAGTGAGGTGGGGAGTTAATGAGGTCCCAGTTCAGCAGCTGCTCTCACAAGCAAAGCTCACCCATGGCAGGAGAAGCAGCAAAAGGCGGAACTCTGTGGTGGCGGCGAATTCTTCCCATAGCAACCACAGCCCAGCCATTTCCCCTCTGATCCGAGAGAGAGCGAGGAGCTGAGCCCAGCCCCTCAGCCACAGCCAAAATCTCACAGTGTCTCTGTCCTTCCCAAGAGAAAATCCCTCAGCTAAGAGAGTAGCCAGCTCCATCCTTCCCTCCCCTCTTCCTCCTCCTCCTCTCAGCCACATTTGTTCTCAAAAGTATCCGTTGTTATCATCTCTTAGGCAACAAATGGGACAAAATTTCCCTGAGAGAAAGAACAAAAAAGAAAAAATCCTAACCTCTGGCAATTAGAGATATTAAATAAAGTATGTTTAACATTTCCAAAGGGTTTCTAATATATTTGTCTTTTTTTCGCCTTCATTGCAAGGAATCTTGCAACAAATTAGATAATATTCT
This sequence comes from Notiomystis cincta, assembly GCA_013398075.1. Taxonomy (NCBI): domain Eukaryota; kingdom Metazoa; phylum Chordata; class Aves; order Passeriformes; family Notiomystidae; genus Notiomystis; species Notiomystis cincta. The sequence continues at coordinate 52,111 of VZRX01011052.1, forward strand.
CTCCACTTCTTATAACTAGGTACTGTTTTCTGCAGAAAAGACATTAAGCCTGCATCATTCTCATCTTCTGTAATTTCAGTGCTTAGATTGCTTCCAACACACAACAGCAGAATGATTGATTGTATTCTAGATAATTTTTCAAAGAGAAAAAAAAAAGTACATTAAATCAGTTTAGCAATCTCAGTGCTGGTTCCTGTGCTGACCAGCTCATACTTGCCCTTGGAGAAGGGAAAAAAAAAAAGGAATGCTGGCTTAGCAAACCCTTGAGTGCTTTCCCTCCTGTAGCTTTTGGCTGGGGCCATCTAGCAGCGAGTGGGACACCCCAGCGGTCACAGTGATGTCAGTTCGGCTCCTGAAGCTGATTTTAGGGATTTCCTAGTCCTTGGAAAGGAGCTGCTTGTTGCTCTGGAGGCAAAGAGGAGCGGGCCTTTGACCCTTACCACGTGCAGCCCCTTCCCTGAGGAGGCTGTTCCTGAGCCCCCGTCCCTCTCTGGGTACCGTCCCTGGCCCACATGGGTGGGCACAGCCCAGGGGCTGCTCCACCATGTGCACAGGGACAACTCAGCCTCAATTTCCTAATGGCTGGTGAGAGAAGGAAAGGTCATTGCAGCCCCTTTGATTCTTGGCCATGAGCAAGCACAGTGGCTTGCCCAGGAAAGGAAGTGAGGGTTGTGCAGTTTTCCATCCAACAGCAGGTCAAGCAAGAGCCCAAAGTGTGCCTTGGTGCTTTCTGCACACATCCCATGCACTGCCCGTGCTCTCAGCAGCAGGAAAACCCATCCTTTCCAAATGCAAGAGATGTCAGGCTGAAGGGGGGGCACAGCCCCAGGAGCAGACAGGATGGGGTAGAGATGTGCCACATGGGCAGCTGTCCCAGAGAGGAGGCTGTGCCATTGTCCGGGGTGAAAACATCAGGGAAAAACAAACAGCTTGGCTGAGACATCACGTTGGCATCCAAATAAGCAGGATCTGGATTAGTCATAAGCAAATCTGAGAGGAAACCTGGAAGATTGTGTAGTTTCTAGAACTTTCCCAAATGAAAGTGTGTTCACAGCAGGGAGAGTCGCATTTCTGTGGAAAGATCGGCTAAGATGGCACCACACACCATGTCCCTGCCACCTCAGCACTTCTGCTTCTTGACCCAAGGTTGTATCTAGAAATTACAGAATCATGGAATCATTATGGTCAGAAAAGCCCTCAAAGGTCATCAAGTCCAATGGTTAATCCAGCACTGCCACGAAACCACATCCCCAAGTACCACATCTATGTGTTCTTTGAACATTTCCAGGAACGACAATACCTCCCGTGGGCAACCTGTTCCAATGCCTGACCACTCCTTCTATGAAGAAAATTTTCCTAATATCTAACCTAAAGCTCCTCTGACAGGGAAAAAAGTTCCATTGCAGTGACTGATCTGGCTGATAGCTTTGGTGTGGCTGTCCTTCTGTGGTCAAAACACAAACTCCAGTGGCCAGGTGGAGCATCCAAGGAGTTCCCAGGTGTGGGACTGATGCTCCCCTCCTTCTTGCCATCATCAAAACCCTCAGCAGAGTGAGCACTGAAGGGTCTCCTGGAATGTGGCCACTAAAAGATGGATTTACACAGGTAACCATCCCTCTCTGCCACAGACAACAGCAGACAAAAGACCCTTTGCTAGGGTTGGTTTTCCAAATTACCCAGCATTTGGAATTGCTGCTCCTGGGCCAAGTGACACGCTTGACCTCAGCAAGAAAAGTCACCTAAAAACCCCCAGGTGCCTTTGGAGCCTGTTACTCTCAAAGAGGCCAACTCATCCAGCACGGATTTTTGCAGTGTGACTGCGCAGTGCTGAGTGGAAACTCCTCACTGCAGTTCACATGTGGTGTCTCTGAGATTTTATCTACACAACCAAAGCCGCTTTGTTGAGCAAATGGAAATGTGAGCCGCAGTCTTGCAGCACCATGGCACACAGGTCTGAATAAAAAGACTTTTCCTCCCTGAACTGGGGCTTTCCTAGAGAAACAGTGATTTCCACTGAATGACACACTTTTTTTTGGCAAGTGACACTTTGTTCCTGTGGCGTGGAAGAAAATTACTTGGACAGGTTGGTTGGATTTAGCTTCTTTCCATTTTTATGAGAGTAGAATATCCCACCCAACACAGAAAACCCCGTGTGGCTGACAGGGGAGTTTGAGTGACAGTGAGCACTAATTCAGGGGCTGTGGGATAATCACCGTGGGGTCTTGACAAAACCTTGCGTGGACTCCGCCAGTAACAAGAAGGGGCTGCATTTTCAGCCATGCTTTTCCAAAATATCTGCTACACACTGTAGCTGAAGCAGCCACATCACTGCTTGCAAAAGCCCAAGCAGTGAGTAAAGGGTGCTGAAGTGTGGCTGCAGCAGTGAGCTGGAGACCAGCTCACAGGGGCTGAACTACCCCCATGGCTTTGAAACTCTTTCCTGATTAAAATCCCCACATCATCTTACTTTCTCACCTACCATGTTTTCTATAGTGCAGTCTCCAGCAGGATGGTAAAATATTTATAATTTTACCTACATACAGAATGTAGGAAGAAGCAGAATGAGGCAAAGTGCCTGGTCTGCTTCCTTGCCCACCTTCCCACCAGGCTCAGGCCACCTTGGAGGCTCTGTTACAGTGTTTATGGTGCAAGGAGGCTTTGACACAGTAAATGTCTTGTCATCAGTAAGTCCTGGTGGCACACTGTACAGTCAACCCAAGCCCAGCAAAACATATCATGCTGTGCAATATCAACACTCAGTTCCTTGAAGTCTCCAAAAAGGATTTGCAAAGACTGAATCAGCATGTCTGGGAAGAAAAACTCCTGGAGAGCCAAGCATGGCACACAGCAAAATGCAGGAGAGTGTGGAAAGGAGGATGAAGATCCCTGCTGGGGATTCATGGATTTTACATATATATTTCAAGCATGTTAATATATTTTATAGCCATATGCTCTCTGGTACACCTTTCTTCACTGTATTTGATGATTTCACAGGGTAAGAGGGTATCTAGATTCCCGAGCTCTGTAAACCCTCCTATTCAGTGGGAAAAGAGGTGAGAGGATGAATCAGTTTGGAATACCAGTAAATCCTCCAGAGGGGACAAGACCAGTGAGCTGCATGAGCAGAGCTCTGCACTGTCCCTCCTCCCAACACCCGCAGCCCTGCGGGGACAACGGCAGGGACAGATGGGTCCCCAGTGCCAAGGACCTGCAGGGCTTTGGCTTCACACAGAAGCACAAGAGAGAAAGAGCAGTAATGGAAAAAAACCTCATTACTTGTATTGGCCCATCCCCAAAGAACATATGGAGAGCACGTAAAAATAAAAGAAAAAATTAACCGACGTTTTTCTTTTGTGTTGATTTCTGATCAGAAAGAGGGTGATTAAGTTATTTTATTTGGGTCTATATGAAGAAATAATGTAGCAAAGTTGAGGAAAGGCCGTGGGAAAAGAGCTGCTCTGGATGCCTGTGAACCCATCAAAAGGTAACTGCCTGCCTCACATTACCCACCATCTTTTTCCATCTCAGACTTGCCTCCAGTTACCTACCAGATTTCCAGGTGCTGATTGCAACTGTGCAGTGATGATGGAAGAAGATGATATTTCTCTCAAAGTGCTCTCAGAAATGTACTCACAATGAAACATTTAAACTCTCTGGTGCTCTGCAGGGTTTGGTGACATCAAAAGGGCAATTATACCCTTTCTGTGTTTCTTTGTTTCTGACTCAGTCCCAAGTCAGCTTTCCTATTTCTGAGGATATTCAGTTAATTCAGTTTACAATCTGTCTTCAAAGCGTCTCTCCTATTTTTATTACTTGAATATAATTGTAATATCCATAGTTCTATGGCGGAGACAAGAATCAAATAAATATCCAGATTAGTCTGGAGCAACAGAGAAAAATTGCTAGGTCCTGTCTTTGCCTGTGATAGAGTGGAGAAATCCAAATGTATCTACTCTTTCCTTTTGATAGTATCTAGCAACTGTTCAAAAGAAGCAGTAAGGGAGGGATGGAGAATAAAAGCAACTAAATACACCTCAACCAACACCATGGGCTTTGCCTCTGGTGCAGCACCCAGCACTCCACAGGCTGGGCTGAGCTGCCTTGGGTATCTGCTCTGTGCACAAAGCATCCCCAAGGAGTCCTGTGTCACAGCCTGAGAGACAGGATCAGGACTGGGATTGCACAAGTCTCTTGGGACCCCAGATGAACCTCCCTGCCCTTTGCAAACATGCATCAAGAAATATTTGGAGATGCACTGGTGCCAGTGGGAAGGGACCCTGGGGTGGCAGATTTCTCTTCTTGTGCCTCCACACGTGAGTGCAGGTGCCTGCCTGGCCTCCAGCTGCTGCTGTGATGCAAGAGAACAAAGACTTCCTTTCTGTAAGGCAGGATGGACAGGGCAGGCAAGAGGCTCATCTTGCAGCCACATAGAAGAGCAGAGGAGTAGAAGTAGGAAATCTCAGAGATTCAAGGGGAAAGGTGAATTGTTATATCACTTCAAGCAAAGCAGCAATGTGCAAATCCCTAGGGGAATTTGCCATTAGGTTTGTGTTTTGTTTACTATACCATTCTCTGCATCCATCAGACTATCCAAGACTGCACAGTAGGAAAGAATTGGCTTTGTCTTTCACTGACTTTTATCATTACTTCATTGAGATGAACATTATAGACCTGTTCCCAGCTTGTTAAAACTTTTCTAATGGTGCCAGAAATTAATTTGAATTAAAGAAGAACACTTCACTGGGCTGTAATGGCCAAGGAACCCCTTTTTCAGTAAATCAGCACAGCCACGGTGACTCCTTTACAACATGGAACGGTGACTGATGGGATGAGGCCACCAGGAAGCCAAAACCAGAGATGAGGGCAACAGCTGCCACTCAGGGCTGAGCAGGTGCCACACTGTCAGGTCAGGCAGAGCCATTGGCTCTCTGGCTGGACACATCTCCCAGAGATGACTGTGGTGGCACATACGTCTCAGTGCCACTGCAAAAGGCAGTAACAGCACATCTGTCTTCTGATGGCACCTGTTCTGCAGACAGAAACGTTGGGCTAAAGTCATGTCCACACCAAAATAAAGTGAGCAGAGCATTAAGTGAGGCCCCAGACACACACTTTGGGATAGGTACATGCACAAGAGAGAGGAGCTGGGACACAGCAGAAACACTGAGATGTGAAGCATAGAAGTCAATACTGCAGGGTGGATGTGGAGGACTGAGGTAGAAGCTCAGACAGGAGACCTGTTCCCAGGGGGTCCTGTTCTCCTCCTGTTGTCATAAACAAGCCTGGTGCAACCAGCAGTGTGGCTCAGAGTCCCTGGGGCCTTGGGGCCCAAAATACAGCAACAACATTTGCCCACAGTTTCCCAGCCAGGTCCTCCTTTCTGTTTCATCCATGTAATGCCCTCTGGGCCATATCTCACTGCATGAGTTTTGCTACAGTTCTAAAGCAGCTGATTCAAGCTGCTGATATAAGCAGCTGTAAGGCCACTGCCTTTAATGAGAACTACCAGGATATTTTCAGAGGCAAAATTCAGGCCAGCAATTTTAGCTTCCCTTTTTTTTCCAGTGTGAAGCATCTTTTTTCATAATCAAAAATAGCAAGTAGGCATGAACAGAAATAATTATAATCTTTTCCATTATCAACACTCCCCCTCAGAACATTTACCTAATGATGCTAAGATGCTGTCTTTTAAAATCATTTTCCCCTTTGTACTTTTTCTCCTTGGAAGTCTGCCTGTCCAGAGGGAAGCTCTTTGACAGATAAAGGGGAAATAGCACAGATATTGAACATTACCTTTCTTTAGAAAAGACACTTCACACAGATTGAAAGGACTCTATTTCAAATCAGCACAGCAGATCAATTCAAGATGAACTTTTAAATACCTTACAGAAATCCTCCTGTTTCAGACTTGCATGAATTTCCTAATGCAGACCCACTTGGAATCGTCACTGCCTGCCCACAAAACAATGGGATCCAGCATCACCCTCTGCCCGACAGCTTTTAACAAGCACACACCCTCCAAGCACACCGCCCTCTTTCACATGCCCACTGCAGACAAAGTGCCCCGACAAATTTACCAGAGATGGACTGATGGAACAAACCAGGGGACTGTTTGAGAGGAATTATGTAATGCATCCCGCTGAGCTCTCTGCACCACTGCCGTAGCGGCTCATGGTGCCGGCTCTCGGCCGCGCGCATCGCGCCGAGCAGCATCCCATCGCATCCCCATCCGGAGTGCCGCTCCCGCCTGCCTCTTCCCTTCAAAGAGCTTGGAATACCCTTTATCCCGGAGCAGGGAGGGCCATCGCGGGCTCAGAGGCCGCTTCGGAGGGTTCGGGCCGGTACCAGCGTGCCAGGGCGGGGAGCGGGTCCCCACCCGCTGCGGGAAAAGGAGCCGGGAAAGGGAGGGGGCGGGGAGAAGGATGAAGCCCGCTGCTGAGGCGGGTCGGAGGAGGCTCACCCAGCAGCAGCCAGCCGGAGCCCGCGGAGCCCAGGAGCGGAGCGAGCATCCCTGCGGCGCGGCCCCTGCGCCCCGCTCCGCGCACTGCGGCGCT